>JABUQX010102769.1:2500-20000 GCA_015478945.1 Trachelipus rathkii
ATAATAATAATAATAATAATAATAATAATAATAACATTGTTCGCAAAAAAACAAAATATATTAAGCATAATATATTTAATGCACTTTTTGAATGTTATTTTAAGCAAAATGAAACCTTTTAATAATAAATCGAGCTTGAAGAATTTTTTTTCTCGTAATAAGATAAAAATGATTCATCATCACCTTTTGAAGTTCAGTTATGTTTATTAACGATGTTTATCAGCAATAAAATAGGTTTTATCATCTGAAAGATGTATTCAGGTCTTCATCCTTTTGATAAGTGTATATTCTACGAACTTTTATCAAATATTTTATTGGTAAGCAAACTGTATTTCAGATGTCTATATAACCGATTTTAGATCCACTGAATATCTAGAATAATAATTATCCCAAGTAAGAACTTTGGTATTTTTAATTGGCAACAGATGGCAATCAGATGTTTACAACAGATTTCAGATCCACTAAATACCAGGATTTGAGATCCACAGAATGTTAACGAATATTTAAAAACAGAAATACAGATATCTATACAATATAGGTAAAGAATGTCTCAGATATAAAACCTCATTATATTAAAAATACCAGAAATTTATATTTAACTAACCTTTAAAAGTTGTGATAGTGATTGCATATAAATGTGAGTGAACTGCTGACTAACAGTTTAGAATTGCCTTTTAGGATTAAAGTCAGAATGTGACAAAAAAGGTTCATCTTGACAATGGTGATGTTACATTTGGTCATTAAACGACCTTCTTCTTTCGTACGATCTCCGAATGGTACATGAATGTGGGTATTTGTCTCATTAAAGGACCAGATATGTAAGTAATATATTGTGCACATTTAATGTTGGGTGACCCTCGCTTTCTGCTCTTAGGTTAAGTCGTTCTTCCTAATAATCTTTTAATTTGTTCTGATTGAAAAGACTTTTCACCTTTTTTGCTCTTCGCTCACGTGCCCCAAGTTTTCTGTGAAATTTCGTTCTCATAGTGACTAATTATTAAGTAGTGAACTCTTTAATGCTTCATTTTTTTCCATACATCAAATGTCTTTGTGAAATAAACTCTTTAAAGGAGCTCAGTTCTTCTTTCCCACAAATTCTCTCTATGGTTAGTTTTCTGCTTTCTCTATTTATGTTTTCTCAAGGAAATTCTCAGATTACTACATTCAGAGTGATGCATTATCTATTAACTCATAGTCCTTCTTTTGCATTCGTTCAGACTATTTGTTTGTTTATAGCTATATATTTGTAAATTCTTAAGGTGATTTATTTGTGATCACTGATTGAGTTTTTTATTTGTAGCGGCCATCAAAATATTTATCCTGTGCCTTTATTATTATTCTCTTACTTCTATTATGGTCAATATATTATTTACATCTTGGTCCAAAATTCTTGAATAGATGAACTTTTTCCAACATGAAGTATATGATAAAAAATATAGCTGAACAGTCTGCCAGTTGCTGGCAAGTTATGGCCAAATTGATAACTACAACTAAAAAAACTTGTTGATTGGCCCGCTGCTAGCAAAGGAAGCGGATATTATGGAAACGAAAAAAAACACTCATAACTAGTGTTTGAATATAAATTATTTAATAATTAAGAAATAAATATATGAATTAATTAATTAGTAGATAAAAAAAATTATACGTTCAATCCTTTTTATTTATTTTTATTAGCCGTCAACCGTCTAGATCAATGTCAAAAATATATAGGAAAATATACTTTATAATGATAATGTAAATAAGTTAAATACAAAAATCCGACAACAGTTATCAATAGATATATTAGTAGAAAAGTAATAACATTTAATGCAATCGCTTATAATGTGTGTTCCAAATTTAATTACCTAATTAAATGAATATATACTATTTTATTTTACAACTCATGATATTAAAAAAAATCTTTTTAAATAAGTCAATGACAATATTAAAATTGCAGATGGTGAAGAAGATGTCCCGGCGAACTTACAGTTGAAATTATTTTTAAATTTAATAATAACAACGAATTTAGTTACGAATACAAAGCAACCACTACAAAACCTACTGCAGTTAATTTAACTACACAAATAATAATATAAAATGAAAATACAAATAACAAAGCAACTATAGTATAAATACACACCACACAAAAATTATCAAAAATTTCAATCAATACAGGAAAAATAGAAATGTAAATCTATTAAAAACAAAGAAACTAATAGATTAATACTTACAACACAAAATAAAATAACAATATCAAAATGCTAAGAAACGCTACCTTACGTAACGTACCAAAAAATATTATTTCTTAAATTTATTATAATTAATAATATTTAAGATTATCTATAGTTTATTTATTTTATTTACAATCTTTATACAATTTACCTATATATATATTAGGCTCTCTTATTACCTTTCTTTTATTTTAATTTATATTGTACATTTAATTTTTTATATACTACGCATTATATCCCTAGATAGCTATTACTATATATATATATTTATAATATATTTATATTTTATAATATTATATGTATATGCTTATGAGCTAATTATAATTTATTCTTATAAGTAATAAATCTACAGAGTTTCAATTATTCGATATTTCGGTTTCGAGCATGGATATGATATAAAAATTAGGTCCGGTAGATGGGGAATTTTGGCTAGTATTTAGGAGATGAGTAAGGGAGTGGATGAGAGAGGATTATTAAAAGAGGGCTGATTATTTTAGTCCTCTAGGTGTCGGGGTAGGGCAATGAGGAGGGAAGGAGCTATTTCTTTTAGTTCCGGTGTCTCAGTGGTAGGGAGGAGTTAATTGATTTTCAGAAGGAGCTTTTCTTTCGGGGAATTTCAGGGGTTTCTATCCTGGGGGTTTTCAATAAGAAAGGGCGATCCACCGGCCTTAGGACGGTTCCTCCACTCGGGGAAACCCAATAGAATTGCCGCTATTTTTTTTTGGTGGACATTTAGTCGATATCCTTGGTAAAACAAATCGAAATACTTACCCTTCGCACACGCGAAAGAAGGAAGAAAACCAACTCCTCTTTTCTATCAGCTCAGTTAAGCCCCAAACCAAAAAAAAAGTGGAGAGCTTCGTTAAATTTGTGCAAGAAAAAATAATACTAGTTTTGTTATTTTATTAAAAAGAAGAAAAAAAAACCCACCGTCCATTAATAAACAATTCATAAACAAAAGAATTTAATTAATTATTATAATAAATAATAATAAATAAGAAATAATAAATAATAATAATAATTAGGGATAATTAACATAAATCTGAATAATTTATACTAGATGAATAATTAATAAGTGATCATACTAATGTTAATTTTTATCTGAATAATTACAATGTTTTAGGGGAGTTATAATAATAACAATAAATAAAATATTAATGTATTAATAATGGTTATACTTATATTTTTCTATTGAAGTAAATAAAATGTTTAAAAATATACTAAGTTATTTAATAATAAATAATCACTATTATTCAACTAACTAATTTGGGACATTGGGTAAATAATCTTTATATAATTGATATAGAATTTTTTTATAATAATAACTAAAGTAATAATATAATACATAATTTATATTAAATCAAAATTATATAGAGAATTAATATATATATTAATTGATAAATAATAAACTAAATAAGATATTATATGACCCTAAGGATGTCCTTTTTTTCTTTTTCTTCAAAAAAGGGCTTCTAATTACCTCCTTTGAGCTGGGGAACTTATAATTTTGACAAGTGCACACTTTTCCCTGGGCGATCCTGATCTCTGGTTCTTAAGATTCTGGAAGGAGTCATTACTGGGGAGGATGGAGATATAAATTTTTTGTAAATTTATATCCTAAAATTAAGTAAAACTTTTTAATTGAAAAATTAACTTGTTGGTTAAATTAAAAGTTAAAAGTTTTAAAGTAACTTTTCTCTTTGAAAAAAATAATTGCTACAGGGAAGAAAGAGGAAAAAAGTAAATTAAAAATAAAAAAATAGAAGACAACAACGAATCATCACTTCAACCAAAAAATATGGCCCAGGGAGGAGAGAACGCTAAATTCTTGAGGTTGAGAAAGTTTATCTTTAGCTGGTTTCTTTCTTTTTTTTTAAATTTTAAATTCTTGAACTTGGAAAGGTTAATTCAACAAGGCGGTTTATTAATTTTATTTCCGCCTTTCGGGCTTATGCTTAAAAAATTTGGGCTTCGCGCAAATCTTTAGCTAGAATTACCGAAAACATAAATTAAAAATTTTTACAGGTAGCATGGAGATTACTATTATATTATAATTATATATATATATATATATGATTATATATTATATAATATACTAAAATATATTATATATATTTTATTATATATATATATATTTTAAATATATATTAATTCATTACTATTATTTTTATTATAATATTATTATTATTATTTATTTATTATATTATTTATATATTATTATCTATTATTATTATTATTATTAAATATTTACTTAGTATAATATTGTATGTTGATACAGATTATTATTAATTAATTAATTATGTATTCATATATTATGTATTATTATTAAGTAAATTATATTATTTATTATATATATTATTATATATATATTATAATTATGATTATTATTATTTTTATATATTAGGTTATTTTATAAAAATTAGTCCAAATAAATAGGTTATTATTTATTATAGTATTATAATTTATTGTATTATAATATTATTATTATTATTATTATTTATATTTATTATATAAATTATTTATTATTATTATTATTTTATTATTTTATTATTGTATTTAATATTATCAATTTTTATTTTATTATTATTAATTAAATGTGAATTGATTATTATATATTTATTATGTATTTTATTATATAATTATTATGTATTTATTATATAATGTATAGTTATTTATTATTAAATTATTTAGTTATTTAATTATATTATTATTATTATGTATTTATTTTTATAAAATATTATTTAGTATTTATTTATTATATTATTTATTATTATATTTATTATGTATATTTATTATTTATTATTTATCGTGAACAACATTTTTATTATTTAAATTATTATTAAACATTAATATAATAAACTTATTCATCATCAAAATATAGAACGACAACCACTATTATATTTGTTTGGTAATCATTTTACTAGTTTTAGTAGTTTATCAATCATTTTACTATAGCGTTCAGAAGATTATCATTTTATTGTCATTTTTAATATTCGCTTTAATACTTTTATTATATAATATTTATCTCTATTAATTTGTAATTCATTTTTATAATTTTCTCTTTATATACTATAATTTTTATTTTACTATAATTATTTTATCATTATACCCTACTATTGTTAAGGACAACATGTTATTTTAATTTCAAAATTAATTATTTTTCTTCTTAATTATTTATTAATTTAATTTTTTCTTATTTGTATATTCACATATATGTATATTATATTCATTTCTTTATATTTTATATAATTATTTTATTATAGTTACTTTCAATTATTGGATATTTATTATTATTATTATTAATTATTAATTCATGATTAATATTTATTTATTTTATATTATAATTTATTCATTTTTATTTAAATTATATTCATTATTATTATTTTATTCACTTATCTATTTATTATATATATTTTTTAATTCAATTTTTATTATGGGTTAATGATTTATTATTATTTTTTATTTTATTATATATTATTATTATTAATTATTAATATTATTTTTATTTTTATATTATATATATTATTATTTTATTATTATTATTCATTTATATTATTATATTTATTATATATTATTATATATTATTATTATTATTTTAACTATTATTTAATTGTTTATTATTTATTATTATATATCTATATTATTAATTTTATATTATTTATATATATTTATTAATTATTATTATATTATTCATTTTTAATATTTATTTTATTATTTATTATTTATATATTTTTATTATTTATTATTTATTTATTATTCTATTATTAGGCCAGGGGGGCGATGTTATCATTTGATTTAATTAAGATATGTGAATTGAAGTCCACTTGGGGAACTTCAAAAATTTCATCACAGAGTTAGGGGAGAAAATTTATCAATAAATTATTTCCCCCCCTTCCCCATCCATGGCAGTTACCGGAAAGGAAACACGGTTACGTGTTGATTTTTATCAAAGATTTAATAATAATTTAAAATTAATAAATATAATATCTTTGTGAGAAGATTGAGTTTAGAGTAAGTCATTTTGGTATTATAATGAAATACATATTAATAATATTATAAATTCAATTAAAATTACTTAATAGTAAATAAGTTATTTACATAATAATATAACTTAATTAAGTAAAAGATTTTTAACTGGTCTTATTTATAATAAATATTTATTTTTTTAAAAATAAAAACAAAATATTTTCGTCATTATTCGACGCCATTCTTGTTTAAATATTTAATAACATATTATAAACAAAAAAATTAATCATCGTTTCCAAATATACTACAATTAGTTATTAAACATTCATGATTTAATTAATTAATTATTACATAAACTTCATGAATTTCTGAAAAAATTGAAATAATTTTTCAAATTAATCAATAATATTATTCATTAACTCATTAAACTAAGTTGAGAAATTTAATTTCATTTTTTTATTAAATTATAAATTATATTCAATTAAACAATAATACATTTTAATAATAATAATTGTATAAATTGTTTTGGTTGGAATATCATAATTTAATTTCTAAAATAATAACTAATTAATTTAATATAATTTAATAATAAATTAATTAAATAAATAAAATTAAATAAATTAATTAATATATTAATAATTAATAATAAAGATATAATCTAAATGAGTCGGAATTTAGTAATTAAAATTAAATAATACAAAATTACTAATAATCAAGAAGAAACAAAACACAAAAGAAAACTCCGATGGGGGCTACCGCATTCCTTTGCTTTTTTCCTAACTGAGGGTCAAAAGCTGTCCATTTTGATACCAACTCGCGGCGGCTCGCCGCATTTGGCGTGGGCAAGGGCTTCAAATCCCGCTCGCTACCGCGGGGCTCGGCCGCATTTTGCGGCCCAAAATGGGCTTTACCTTCGCTCGCTACGTCTCCCCCGCGGGGCATTGGCGGGCCAAGTGTTACCCCGGCTCCCGTCGGCTTCTGGCCGCATTTGCGTGGCTAAGGCTTTACCTCCGCCTCGCTTTCACCGCTCCCGCGCATTAGCGGCAAGGACTCCCACTTTCCGCTCGCTTACGTTCGCTTTACGTTCCGGGCTCACAGATGGAAAAAATAAACAGGGCAGGGCATAAAACCAACTCATGCCCGTGTGGGCTCCCCTTTGGGCTTCTGCTCTCGGCGGCTCCGCTACGGCTTCGGGCCCGGTTGTTTCCCGGCGGAAAGATAACACTGCCTCCGAAAACATTTTGTTTTTTTGATGGTGAAAAAAGGACTATTATATTAATTTAGCACTCCTTTTCTCTCTACTCTTAAAATTTCCTTTTTTCTTTCAACTTTTTAACCTGGTTGAAAGTGCGTAATTAATACATTTTTCGAGCAAATCTCATACATCTTCTCAATTCTCTCAATAATTTACTTAATAATTAATATATTCAATACAGTCATTTTCAATAATAATCATTAATCTAATTCTTCATATCTATAACATAATAATCAATAATATTTAATAATATAAAACACATAACTAATTAATATCAAATAAACTAAGAAATAAATAATTAAAAATATTCAATTTTTTAATATTCAATAAATAATATCTTCAATACTAACTTATAATTTACATATTCTTAAAACTCTATTTTGGGGGACCGTACCGTTTCAAAAAATAGGTAGATTATCGCATTTGACAAACTATATGCTTGCTCCCCACCATTTCATTACAACAATGGGGACACCAAATCCTGGGCTAAGATTTTGGCGGCGCATAAAGTTTTAAAATTAATAGTATGTATATTATTATTACATTATAATTATTAATTAATCTACTAATATATTCAATTAAATTTTATATTAACTCTCTCTCATTGATAATAATAGTGATAATAATATAATAATAATAATTAAAAATAAAATATAATTAAAATAATTTATATAATTTAAACTATAAACTATAATAAATAAAATTACTCTCTTTTTATTAATATGTCTAAATATAAATAAAATACAATATAATAGTATAATACATCAAGTAGTTAATTCAAAAAACAATTAATGACTGTCTAATTAATTAACATTTATACTAATTAATAATAACAAATTTAAATAAAATTACACTATTATAATAATTTAATAATTTATTAAATTAATCATTTAATACTAATAAATTAATTAAAAATATTTACGAATACAAAACCAATTATATAATCAATTTATAATAATAAATATAATATATAATAAATAACTTAAATAGTATATTTGAGACATTATAATAATTAAACATTTAAAAAATACGTAATTAAAACTCCATTAATTAACTTGTAATGTGAACTTAAAAGAGTTTTATACTTTAAAATATCTATCTATCTCAAATTTTTATGATTACATAATTATATTCTTTAATTTCAAATTAATCTTTAATCAATCAAATAATAACTCTCTTAAATTTTATTAATAATTTACAATAAAATAACTTAAAAATTGTAAATTAATTTTAAAATTAAGGAAATAAATAACAATAAAATATCATTTATTTACATTATCTTAATAGCACATATAAATATATATTAAATATATTAATTATAATAATAATAATAGTAATTATAAAAATAAAATTAATTTAAAATATAATTATTAATTAATTTATAATAATTAATTTTAATTACATAATAATTTATAAAACATATTCAATTTTAACAAATTATTAATTGTAAATATAACCTAAAGTTAAAATATCCTTGAAGACCTTCATTAATATGAATAATAAAATTAATTAATAATTTTCCCTCATAATGGTAATTTATAATGTACTGAAATTAATTTACATAAATAATATAGAAATTTAGACTGATTCTAAGCATCTGATCTAATTATAATAATTAATACAAATAATACTCAATTAACTCTACGAACAATCTACCATGGAAGACTACATTTTTCCCTTAATTAAAATCTATTTGTTTTTATTTTATTTTTATTTTTTTCTGAAAATGAATGGCAAGGTTTATCCCCCTTAATTATCTTATTTATCCAACTAAAATAGTATACAGTGATAAACCAAGCTGGCCTACTATCTAGCAAATTTAACAATATACTTTTGCCCAATTCTATTAATAAATCTATATACTCTTAATATACCCTATAAAACATAATTGCTATTAAAAACTTATTTAAAACATTTAAATTTTCACATTTTCTTACATTCCCTTTCTTTCTTTTCTTTACTTCTATCTCTCTCCTCTTATACTCTTAATCATTTCTTTCTATTCATAAATTGAAAAAGCCTCTTCAGTGCATTCTTTTCTTCGTTATTAAGATTTTAAGACAAATCTGTTACTAGGGTTTCATTTGATCTTGTACGGAATTCAGATATTTCTGTGTGCTAGGTTACTCATATACTCTTTAAAAAAGAAAAATTACGGGGGCAAACTCGATTTTAATTTATTTTGGTTTTGCGACTTTCTCTTGTTTACTTTGGGAATTTAGTCTTTTACTCCGATTTTCTTTGTCGGGCAAAACAAAACATTTCTCAAATACTCCTTCCCGTCTTTATAAATTCGGTCTAGTGTTTTGGCTACATGACCGTCTGCAAATACGTTCCTTCCGTGAACACTCCCTTCTTCTGGGTTTCTATATCTCTATTTTTCGCTCTCACCATTTATTTTACACAACCAGTTGGTTATCATTTATTATATTATATACTATTATAATTTTAATTATTAATTTACTTTATTATTACTCCATTATATTTACTTATATTATATACTTATAATTATATAACTTATTATCATCTATATATTATTTAATCTATTCTTATATATATTATACTTTTATACATATATATATTTATTAATAATTTATACTCATCTATTATATATTATTCATAATATATATACTATAATATTATATATGATTATAATTGGGTATATTTACTAATTATCTACTCTTATAATATAATAATAATACTAATCATTACTATTACTATACTTCTATAATATTATAGAAATTATATTATTATAAATATATATTTATATATATATATAATATATATAAATATATACATAACTATATTTATATATTTTATATATCTCGTTTCTCTCTAGATGTATGATAAATCTTTGATACCAACTTAATTTAACTTAATTAATATCTCTCATCACAATTTCTTTCATTTTAAATTCATAAACTTCGTCGCAACTAAAAATTACTGATTGTTATGATGGTAGCCTTATTTCTCGTACTTGTTGAAGAAGAGAGAACATTCTTTATATTGCCTAATAACTCAATTCTTTCATCTAATCGACAAAATCTTCCACGCAACTGCAAAACCTTCGATAATAACGAGCAAATTAAACCTTCGCCTGCCCTTAATAATTTTGGTATTCCCATTTCTCGAGATTTTTTTTTTAGTATCACCACATTGTTTGTCTCTTTAAAAAACTTTCTAGAAGGTTAAGTGTTCTGAGGTATTTATGAGCTTCTTCCTAATTCATTAGATACTCGTTCTATATTGAGGCATCGTTCATTTTAACATGAAATAGGTATCATATATCAGAGGAAATTTCGCTTATACAACTCTTCTGGAAAAGTGGAGCTTAGGTCTTTTAACCTCATTAAGTCTTCTTCTCTCAGTTATTTCCTCTCTCTCTCTCTCTCTCTCCTCTCCGTGCGTCTCTTCTCCTCCCATCTCTCTCATCTCTCTCTTCTCTCTCTTCTCTTCCTCTCTCTCTCTCTCTCTCTCTCTCTCTCTCTCTCTCTCTCTCTCTCTCTCTCTCTCTCTCTGGTCGCCGAACTGTTGCATTACACTCCTCATATAATTGCAATTCACACTCTTCATGTAACTATAAAAAATTAGACTAAACTCTCTGGTAATTTTTGTGATACGTTTTCAAGAATAAATTTTATCCTCAATATGATCAGTTTTTTGTACTCAGACTTCACCGCTAGTCTCATTCTTGCATGAACTCTACTGGTAAAGTATGAAACACTCATTCTTTTTCTTTTTCCACAACTTCTTTCCATTTGTACGCTTTCTGGACATGTCTGCCTTTGATTCGGGAATGAATATTTTGCATATTCTTGTGACCTTTGCGTAGGTCTTTAGGCTTTTGCATAATGGGATATATATACTTTTTTATATATATATAGTTATAACTATAAGTAAGTTTAAGTATAGAGATATGATATAGTAAAATAGTATTATCCTATTAATAATTATATATATAATTTTATATAATAATTATATTATAATTTATCAATAATGTATATATTACTAAATAGCTATATAGTTGCTTATAATTATATCTTCCTATATATATTACAATTTTACATTTTATTATAAATCAGTTTCCTATTATACTTTCACCTTATTCAATATTTTTACTTATATATTTAACACTTATCTATTTAAATTATTTATTAAAAAGACCAAAAATATTGGGTAAGCCTACCCTACCCATGTCCATACCCTATTTAGGTACGCCCCTGAGATATATAATATATATATAAATATATTATATAATATATAATATTAATATATATATATTAATATATATATTATATATATATATTAATATATATATATATATATATATATATGTTAATATATATATATATATATATATATATATATTATATATATATATTATTACTATTATATAAATTATTATAATATAATATATTATAATATATATATATATAAATAATATATATATATATTATATATATATATATATAATTAATTAATATATATATATATATATATATAATTTAATATATATATATATATAATATAATATATATTAATATTATAATATATATAATATAATATTATATATATATATATTATATAAAATATTCAATATATATTCAATATATTATATATATTATATATATATATATTAATATTAAATATATAATATATATATCTTATTATATAATTATATTATATTATATATATATATATAATAATATATAATATATTATATATTAATATATATATATATAATATATTAATAATATAATATTATATATTATATATATTATATATATATATATTAATATTATAAAATCTATTATATATATATATATATATATTATATATATTAATTATATATTAATATATATTATATATTAATATATAAATATATTATAATATATTTAATATAATTAATTATATATTATATTAATATTATAATATTATATATATATATATATATATATATAATAATATTATTAATATAGTATATATATATAATTAATAATATAATATACATATATATTATATATTTAATATATTATATATAATATATAATTAAGTTATATATATATATCTTAATATATTATAATATATATATATATATATATATATATATATATATAAATATATATATATATATATAAATACAATATTTAATTTATAAAAAAAGGACTCAATTGTAAATAATATTTTAAAATATATATATATTATAATAATATATAATAATATATAATATATATATATATATATATATTTTATAATATTTAAAATATCATATATATATATATATATATTAATATTTAATATATATATATATAATATATATATTAATATTAATATATATATTATATATTATATTTATATATATATTATATATATATTATATATATATTATTATATATATAATAATATATATTTAAATATATATATTATATATATATATATATATTTATATATATATTATATATATAATATATATATATATATATATATATATAATATATATAATATATATAATTATATAATTTATATTAATGAATATGGTTACTTGAGTACTGAATTAAATTTATTAAATATTAATGATTGTATATATATATATCATATATATATATATATATATAGTATATATATATATATATCTACTTTATCATATTATATAGTAATATATATATATAATATATACTTAATTAGGTAGTAATATCCGCTTTATATATATAATATATTCACATATATTATTATTTTTATTTATATAATATTATTTTATCTATTAGATATACTTTTTTATTAGTGGATATATATAAAATAAGCATACTCATATATATATTATTAAGTTACTTATTCTATTTTCACATATAGTAAGACTCATTCTAAAGCTATAAGGGCGAGTAGCTAAACTGACCTTTATCCCCCATAACTGGCTCTCCTTTGACACCCATAATTTTTACTGCCCCTCGTACATCATCTTTTTGACCTTGATTTTTTAGCTACATTTTTTAGTACGTTTTGTCCATAACTCAGGCAAGATCCCCAACTCCGGAGGATTTTGGGGATTTTTCCCATTGTCAGCCCTGGACGTCGAGGACAAAGACTTGAAAACCACTCTTCGGAGATTTCATTGGAAATTCTCACGTCATGTCCGGCAGATTGACTTGGGAAATTTCCATCATTTCGTTTTATTTGATTTTGACAGTTTGAATCTAGGTTCAAAGTTAAGGGTTTTTAAGCGTCGGTGAGACCCGAATTTAACTGGGTCTGGAAGACTCTGACCTTCTCCGAGGTCTCTCCGGCAGCCTTGCGACCAATTTTAGCCTCTCTCCAAAACGGGGGCAGCGGAGCCGCGCAACGGAGACTTTCTTTGGTTCCTAGAAGGTTTTAAATGATCGTAGATCATTTTTTGATGGTTCCAATCGATTTATCGTGATCGATTACCCCTATATCGATGTTTAAATCGTCTTTCTACGTGCTCTGGTTGGCTTTTTTCATTAAAAAATATAATCGAAAGAAAATAATTACAATAATTAACATTCGATTAATCGCTGTAGTGATGCCCCGTCCGGACCACCTTCAGCCTTTTCTCAAAAAGTATAAGAGGTATCGGTCTGAAACTTGGAATATAATCTATGTATGGGTTAAGCACGATCCGTGTAAATTTTAAGTCGGTAGGATGTATATAGAGGGTGGTCACCCCCGAGAGCGTAGCCGCTACGCGCGATCCTACACCCTTTTCGATATGTGTGTGTGTGTGTGTGTGTGTGATTTATTCTTAGTTCATTACAATAGTTAGGTTAGGACATGATAAATCTTTGATAAATGTTACTATCGTTTAATAATATAATATCATTACTGCTTACATAACTGATTCTGTTCTAACATGTACATATCGTCAATTGCATTGCATCTTGTAAAGATAACCCATCTTTCTAAATGTTGAAGACTGACATTTCTATTTTCAAATTTCATTTTCTTTTTATAAACGTTAAGTAATATAATTTTTTTCCCTAAGTTGAAACATACATATATTGTTTACTATTTTTTTATAATTTTTTATTTTATATTTATACTTTGTGTTTAATTTTATTATTTTAATAATCTTTTATTTTTTATTTTTTATTTAAATTTTAATTTTTATATTTGTTTTTTTTTCTATTATTAATGTATTTCATTTTATTTTTATTTTTAAATTTAAATTTATTTTTCTAAATATTTTTTTCTATGAGTTTTATTTTGCATTTATAGTTTGAGTTTAATTTTTGGAATTATTTAAATTTTAATTTTTTTATTTTTTTTAATTATTTTAATTACTGTCTCATATATTTGAGTTTTAAAGTTCATTACATATACTTTTTTGAAATTTTTTTTCTTTATTTTAAATTTTTTTTTATATATTTTTTAAATCTCTATTTTTAACTCTCTAATTAAATTTTTCTAACATGAATCCTCTTTCTTTGATAATGCTAGTATTCTTAATTCGTGTTGTGTGTGTGTGTGTGTCGTGTGTGTGTGTGTGTTGTTGCTCGGTGGTGTGTGTGTGTGTGTGTGTAGTGTGTGTGTCATTTATCTTAGTTTTCATTACAATAGTCAGGTTAGGATATGATAAATATTTTGATAAATGTTACTAGATGTTAATGTAACAATTAACATTCGATAGGTTAAATTGCACTATGCTGAAAAAGTCCTGAGTTAAGTGATCGCTTTTTTGTATGCTATGTTAGTTTACCTTTACTGTTGTTTAAGTGTGGAAATTGTTAACTGTTATGCCTAGTTTCTTCGTGCTTAAAGGTAAATGTTAAGGTTTTAGTTGTACATAATATATTAAATTCTGCAGCTGTTATGTTAGCGTTTATTTGATGTGAAAACTTTATTAGGTTAGCATATATTCCTGGGTATGTGTGTGGTGTGTTGTGTGTGTGTGTGTGTGTGTGTGTCATTTATTTTTAGTTCATTACAATAGTTAGGTTAGGACATGATAAATCTTTGATAAATGTTACTATCGTTTAATAATATATCATTACTGTTTACATAACTGATTCTGTTCTAACATGTACATATCGTCAATTGCATTGCATCTTGCAAAGATAACCCATCTTTCTAAATGTCGAAGACTGACATTTCTATTTTCAAATTTCATTTTCTTTTTATAAACGTTAACTAATATAATTTTTTTCCCTAAGTTGAAACATACATATATTGTTTACTATTTTTTTATAATTTTTATTTTACATTTATACTTTGTGTTTAATTTTATTATTTTAATTTTTATTTTTTATTTTTTATTTAAATTTATTTTTTATTTTTTTATTTGCTATTTTTCATTTTTATTTTTTTTATTTTTTTTTAAATTTATTTTTTTTAATTTTTTTTTTTTTTTTTTTTTTTTTTTGTTAAGTTTTATTTTGCATTTATACTTTGTTTAATTTTTTTTATTTATTTTAATTTTTTAATTTTTTAAATTTTTTTAATTTTTTTTAATTTTATTTTTTTTTATTTTTTTTTATTTTTTTACTTTTTTTTTTTTTTTTTTTTTTTTTTTTTTTTAATTTTTTAATTTTTTTAAATTTTTTTAATTTTTTAATTTTCTAACATGGAACTTTGATAATGCTAGCAGTTTATTCGTGTGTGTGTGTGTGTGTGTGTGTGTGTGTGTGTGTGTGTGTGTGTGTGTGTGTGTGTGTGTGTGTGCGCTTCCCCTTACTTAACGTTATCTGGGACAGTCATATCGATACACACCTGCGTGACCGGGACAGCAGGTGATTTGTCGGGACATTTTCACTGTCCCGATAAATCAATTTGTCTTTTTTCTTGAATATCTTAATGTTTTGTATTATATTCCTTCGAAAAAAAGGTATGTCCTGATTTATGATATTAAGGCGGTTTTCACACTTTTTTTGTGTGAAAAATTTATTTTTACACTTTCCATTTTATTTTTCGTTGGCTTCTTCCTGGCTCTGGGGAACGAGTAGGTATCGATAATATCTTTTTCTGCAATAAAATCGATATTGTAACCATCGATTACTGTAAAATCGATATTGTAACCATCGATTACTGTTTCCTATTTTTTTCTATAATAAAATCGATATTGTAACCATCGATTGCTGTTTACAGTAGCATTTGAATGGATATTTTCAAGTTGACGATAATGCGATTAATGATCGATATATTCTTTGTTTACATTTTGATGAGTGAGGAGCTATTGTAGTTTTTTCGATAATTATTAGAGTTTTGATAATGTAATTATTAAAATAATACTAAGAATATCTTTAAAATATAATAATTTACAATAAATTAATATTTTTGTAAAATAATTTATAGTTGTTTACCTACATCAATTCGTGAAAAAGGCTAAGAGGGCATATTCTTAAGTTTTTATATGTATATTATTTTCTATAGCCTATATTCATTTCCTTATATTTTACTTTTCTGTTTTATGAATTTTAACATTTAAATTCAAAGTTTTAAACAAAAAATATTTGTTAAGTGGTGCCGATGTTAAGGCTATACCATGCCAATGTATAAATAAAATAGTCAAAACGAGAGAGAGAGAGAGAGTCTGGGATAGGTATTAATAGTTGTTAGATACTTTGAAATAGACTGCCTCATCGGGGCGACTTGTGGGAACTTTATCTGGTTTTGGCTAGAGGGTATGGTAGGTACATTCTTCTTGTGGATACTGTGTTTGGACCTGGATCGCTTTTTTGCTTGCCATGGATCCTTTGAGGTGAAGAGGACCAGGCTTAAGGGGTACCTAAATGGTCCCCATCTGACTAACCCTTAACCCAACAAGTAATCCAAGGAGAGAGAGAGAGAGAGGAGAGAGAAGAGAGGAGAGAGAGAGAGAGAGAGAGGAGAGAGAGAGAAGAGAGAGAGAGAGAGAGAGAGAGAGAGGAGAGAGAGAGAGGAGAGAGAGAGAGAGAGCGAGAGAAGAGAGAGAGAGAGAGAGGAGAGAAGCAGAGAGAGAGAGAGCCGAGAGAGAGAGAGAGAGAGAGAAGAGAGAGAGAGAGAGAGAGAGAGAGAGAGGAGAGAGAAGAGAGAGAGAGAGAGAGAGACGAGAGAGAAGAGAGAGAGAGGAGAAGAGAGA
>JABUQX010102769.1:22500-27560 GCA_015478945.1 Trachelipus rathkii
GATCAGGACAAAGCTCTCAGAATAATAACATTCTGCCTTTCTTCCACACCCATCCACCACCTACAAACTGAAACAAAATTTCTTCCTATAGGGGTCAATATTAATATGATAGGCTGCCAATTTTACAGCAAATCACTCTCAATAGACTACCACCTATACCAAACACCAAGAAGGGAAAAAAACCACACTAGCTATATACAATTTAACATATACAGCATACTTCCTCTCTCTCCCTCCCCAGACACTCTCATCCTCAAACACATCCACACTGTTAGCATAAAGAACAATCTCTGAATATCTCTAAACACAATATTTCAAGTGTGTCCACCCAAAATATCTCCCATAGAGCAAACTTTGGATGGTGAAACCAGAAAAATGCTGCCCTGTCTCCCCTCTGGACTTCATTCCTCCCTTCAGAATAATAAATTTAGATTTCATATTGCTCCCTCCCCTTGCTATCAAAGATGCCCCTCCCTGACAAATGATGACATAAGACACACCTTACTAAATTGCTTAGACCAAGCAGACATCAGACACAACTTCGATACACTCATTCTGACAGATCTATGGGTTCAGCTTTCTATAGTGGCACAATATCTCAGGATCACTTACTTCTCATAGGAAGGGAACTGGGACCTACCAAGTATATATATATATATATATATATATATATATATATATATATATATATATATATATATATATATATATATATATATATATATATATATATATATATATATATATATATATATATATATATACAGTATATGCAAAGGTTTACTTTCTGACCAGGACTCAATTGACTAGAGTTGCTGTGAAGTTACTCTTGTATCAGATGGAATGAAAAAATTATTTTTTTAGTTTATTAACGTAAATGCATGGCACACAAAGGTAATCTATGGGGGCTCCGTCCCCGTACCCCCTGACCCGTGAGTGCTGGTGAAATAATTTTTTAAAATATAAAAACGGTATTTTTTAATTTAATAAAAGAAAGAAAAGTAAAAATCATGATTGACTCAACTATTGAACATTGAGTTACCACAGCGACTTGAGTCATTATCAAAAAATGAGTCCTGGTCAGAAAGAAACTTTTGCCATATATATATATATATATATATATATATATATATATATATATATATATATATATATATATATATATATAAAGGTTGTTGCAATAGAATATATTTATATTTAAATATATATATACAGTATATATATATATATATATATATATATATATATATATATATATATAACTAACTATAACTAACTAACTACTGTATATATATGTATATATAACTTATATATATAACTATATATATATATATATATATATATATATATATATATATATAATATATATATATATATATATATATATATATATATATATATATATACATCCACACTGTTAGCATAAAGAACAATCTCTGAATATCTCTAAACACAATATTTCAAGTGTGTCCACCCAAAATATCTCCCATAGAGCAAACTTTGGATGGTGAAACCAGAAAAATGCTGCCCTGTCTCCCCTCTGGACTTCATTCCTCCCTTCAGAATAATAAATTTAGATTTCATATTGCTCCCTCCCCTTGCTATCAAAGATGCCCCTCCCTGACAAATGATGACATAAGACACACCTTACTAAATTGCTTAGACCAAGCAGACATCAGACACAACTTCGATACACTCATTCTGACAGATCTATGGGTTCAGCTTTCTATAGTGGCACAATATCTCAGGATCACTTACTTCTCATAGGAAGGGAACTGGGACCTACCAAGTATATTAATAACTAACATATATATATATATATATATATCTTATATATATATATATATAACCTTATATATATATAACTATATACTATACTAACTAACTGCTATATATATATACAGTATATACAAGAAGTTACTTTCTGACAGGACTCAATTGACTAGAGTTGCTGTGAAGTTACTCTTGTATCAGATGGAATGAAAAAATTAATTTTTTTTAGTTTATTAACGTAAATGCATGGCACACAAGGGTAATCTACAGGGGGCTCCGTCCCGTACCCCCTGACCTCTGGTGAAATAATTTTTTAAAATATAAAAACGGTATTTTTTAATTTAATAAAAGAAAGAAAAGTAAAAATCATGATTGACTCAACTATTGAACATTGAGTTACCACAGCGACTTGAGTCATTATCAAAAAATGAGTCCTGGTCAGAAAGTAAACCTTTGCCATATATATATATATATATATATATATATATATATATATATATATATATATATATATATATATATATATATATATATATATATATATATATATATATATATATATATATTATACAGTGTAAATAACGCCCCCGCAAGCCCCGTGGTGCGGGGGGCGCAGGAGCCGAGAGGGCGCACGGCGGGCAAGAGGGATGAGCACTTTTTCGATGAAAACTCCATAATGAAAGCTCTCTCTCTCTCTGTATATATATATATATATATATATAACTTCATATATATATAAATATATATATATATATATATATAAATATATATATATATATATATATATATATATATATATATATATATATATATATATATATATATATATATATATATATATTTATATATAACTAGATGGTCTTCGAGGTTCAATTGCTTGTTGGCAGTTAGAGGTAATTTCATTTATATTTTGAATTGTTTATCAAAAATCATCCTAACTTCAACAAAGAGCTCTGAAGTAGTTGAGGCGACAGCATTAAGAAGAAATGCTTGTGTTTCAAAGCAAAATTTTGGAAAGTATTAACATCACTTCTAAAACACTCCAAAAATCAGACATATCCCTGGATGAAGCTTCCACTCTTTTAGAAAGGTGTGTCACCAAACTAAACCAGTTGCGGGGAAAGTTTTACAAGCTAGTGGAAGAGGCCCAGGAAATTGCGAGAAGCTGGCAAATTGAGACTTCATTGCCCACTAAACGCAAAAGCAAAGTGGCAAGCTTCTTTGATGAGCTTTCTAAAGATGTTGACTTCATTGATCCTTTGCACAATTTCAGGGTGAGGGTTTTTACAGAGCCATTGATATACTAATAGGCCAAGTGAATCGGAGGTACCAGAGTATGAGGAAGGTGAACCAGATGTTTCGCTTTTTGAGCCCTACAGCCCTTACAGAACAAACAGATAAAGAGCTCATGGAGTCTGCTGACAAGTTTTACAAAAAATATGAAGCCGACGTGACAAGTTCTTTAGTTACGGAAATTGTCTGCTTCAGGAATGTTGTGGCAAGTGAAATAAAGAAAAGAAAAATGACAAAAATAATACAAGTGGCAGAATATTTGTTGATTGAAAATAATATGTTGTCTTGTAGTATTCCATTAACATTATCATCTGCTGAGAAATCTTTTTCAAAATTAAAGCTAATAAAAAGTTATTTGAGAAGTACCATCACGACCGTAAGGTTAAGTGAATTGGCTGTACTTAGCATGGAGTATGATCGGGCTCGTGCACTGGACTTGGAGAAATTAGTGCGAACATTTTGTGATGCAAAGAGACGAAGGGGATTAATGAGCATTTAGAAGACCATTAATGTCAAAGGTAAAAAGTAATGACAAATGTTCTATTGTTTATTAGTAAGTTTTTGCTTTACTTTACCAATAACAGTAATGTAAAAGTGTTTTAAAAATGCGGATCTTTTATATATATATATATATATATATATATATATATATATATATATATATATATATATATATATATATATATATATATATATATATATATATATATATATATATATATATATATATTTATAACAAGATATATATATATATATATATATATATATAGCTATATATGCTGCTGCTGTAACAACAATATACTTATACTATACTGCTATATATATGATTAATCGATGAGTTTTTGACTTCACCTTAATATAAAACAGTGGTGCTCATACTTTTGCCTATGAAGATCGACCAACAAACTTTTAAAGAATCGGTGATCGACACTTGCCAAGAAAAATTTTAAGTATACATTCTTAGGTAGAAACTACGTATCCATAGGTCGGGGTAAATAATTTACCAAGGTCACTCACTTCAAATCAAACTACATTACGAGCATACGATTTTTACTACAGAGAATAGAAAATACAAAACGGAGTAAGGAAAAATATTATTGTCGGGATGACGAGGCATGGCATTGGTGATCCTCTGCGTATTTTGCAAAAGGTGGCGTGTAGCTACTTATTGCTAAACACAAGCACGAAGTTAAGTGATCATCTGTAAAGCGAGTACGGTATTTAGATTTGATTATTTTCATTTGAGAAAATGCAGACTCTCATAAATATGTTGACCCAAAAAAACGCTTACCTGAAGTGCTACTTTCTTCAAACAAGGATATTTATCTTCGGACATGAAAAGCCAGAAATTATTGTCTGCAGCTCTCGCTTTGAGGTTAATATCAGAGATTAGCTTTACAACTTCGTTTTCGACTGTAGTCGTCTCCATGTCAAATAGCTTTGAAATTTCCGAAGCAACTTCTTGCACGTCCAGGCAAGCGAAGGGGTAAGTCATGAATGCCAGAATTCCCTCTATGTTTTTTATATCTGCAAAGCGCCTTTTAAATTCCTCAAGAATTTTTTTTTTACTTCGGCTTCATAGGATTCATAACTGCACTTGTCATCGATTTTTTGCAAAAACAAAGAAGGAATGTTCTTACAATTTTTTCCTTCTAGTTGTGCAATTAGTAAATTATCGTACATCCACCATCTTATGCGGCGCCGAATATGTTGCCAAATATCACTTTTTAAAAATGTTTTTAAATGACTGGGATATTTCTGCGATCGACTCACAGGCCTCTCGCGATCGACCGGTCGATCGCGATCGACCGTTTGAGCACCACTGATATATATAAACCTTTTTTTCATTGTAATACACTCTGGTTCTTTTGTAATGCTAATGTGATTTTTCTTTGATATGAACAAGAAAGTTTTTTTGTCATTCAAGTTCCAAAAACTCTATCCACCCAGTCCATTACTAAAGGGGGCGCACAAAATAAGTCGCGGGGGGGCGC
>JABUQX010102770.1:15000-45239 GCA_015478945.1 Trachelipus rathkii
ATTCTAATGATTTATTTATAATTTATATATCATTCGGTAGATATAAAATATTCGATTGTTTATGTTTATTCTCAATATCTATAATATTATATATTAAAAATTATAGTATGTTATTTAACGCATTCATGATTTTGTCAATTCTTTTTTTAATTTCAACAGTTTCAGGCATTTTCTTTCATTCCAATTATTTAGGATCGTAAAATAAGTTAGTTAGTGTAGTGTAGGCTTAGAGCTTAATCATTTGAGTCTATGGCTTAGTAGTTAGGTTTATGCGTAGGTTAACTTACGTACTAATCTAACTTAATACCTAAACCAAAAATAATCCTTAACCTTAAAAACAGAAAATTAAAGCAATCTATTCCTTGAAGCACTAACAGTTTCAGTGTACTAACCTATAATTATAGTTATATAAATATATATGCATATACAAAACATCTACATTTTCGTAGATTAATAACAACATCTCATAACTCAGTATATAATTTGGTTGATGTAATTTATTCTGTAGTAGTTAATTATAGGTTATAATAAGATTACTTTATAGGATATCTGTAGTGAACTATTTCGGGTCTTTGTAATCTTTGTAAGGTGGCTATCAAAATACTATATGTCATATTATTAATAACTAAATTGGGAAATTATACTTAGATAATAGTTATATAATAATAATACTATAGATTAAATAATTTAGAACTTTGAACCTATTATATAAATGTAATTATAAATTATATTTCTCCAATTATTATTATAACCGATATTTATTATATTAGTAATATTCTAACATCTGTAGAGTAATGTGATCGAGAGAGAGAGATATGAAAGATGAGAGAATGACGTAGAGGCAGTAGAGGTCCTTTCTGAATCTATGCTGCAGGCACTCTCCTCACTTAATACATATATTATATCACTTTCATTCATACTTATTTCAGTAAATTTTCAATAAAAACAGTTACAACTCACATATGTGATCATAGACATAGTAATAATATATAATATATATATATAATATAATATATTATATATATATATATTATAATATAATATATATATATAATATCAGTGATGTTTTACTAAAAATATTTTTATTATAAATCTGAATTATAGTTTATATAACTAGGGGAATATAAATAATGCTATTTTGTACTCTAATAATGATAATTTTTTATCTTCGCTGGATCTCGTAGAAAGCAGTTATATACCAGCACACATTAGTAATTATTTTCTTCCACATTATTTTTAATTTAATTTACTTAATCAGCTTCATCAAAACAATCAGCAGTGCGCTAATATCCGAGCGAATATAAGGTCTAAAAACACTTTATCTGCACATTCTATTGTTATTGTTGAAAATAAATACATCTAGTTATCATCATTCCAAAACCAGATATTTATGGGTTATCTAAAGCTGAGATCCCAATATTCTATTAAATGAATAAAAAGACCGCTTTTTTCTGAATAAATAGCAAACATAAATACTACTACAATTAATTAGTTTCTAAGAGAGTCAAACGCTCTCCAATTGAATTACCATCCCGAGACATTCATTATATGTTAAAATTTATCACATATATTATCTTATATATCAATCATTTATTATATTTAATTCAATATATATAATTTCATTTAGATTATTAATTCATTTATTATTGATTAATGAAAATTTAATTTATTTGATTTATATAATTAGTGCATTAACTACTGAATTGAATGTCATAAGTGAGTAAATTCGTGTCCTATCAATACCGTACATTTTGAAAATCGTAATTTTTAGTGATAAAGCAAGTTACATGCGATTGGAACAAGAAATCGCTACAGTTGTAGAATAGGTTAAAGAGACAATTCAAGCAATATTTAAAACATCAATTCTCCAGTCACTTCAATCATTCTCAGTTGTTCTTCTATTGTTTTTTTTATATGTTTTCTTGAGAGGGAGGGGGGTTGTTTCGAGATGTCATTCGACAAGGCCTCCTACCATCAACTCATTATGGTCCCCAGTCTGATATGCAAAAACTTTTGTACTTCTCTCCAGGCTATCAGTAAAAATTTTGGTATCACTCCATCTGTAACAATTTATGTAATATCCTTACACATT
Organism: Trachelipus rathkii; assembly: GCA_015478945.1. Lineage (NCBI taxonomy): Eukaryota > Metazoa > Arthropoda > Malacostraca > Isopoda > Trachelipodidae > Trachelipus > Trachelipus rathkii. Next base: position 17,093 of record JABUQX010102770.1, read on the forward strand.
GCATTGATTTTTTTGTATCGAAATCTTTATCTTTTCTCATGTGTATGAAGATTATATAGTGTGAGAGGATCTATTGTATTTACTAATACAATGAAGCATAATTTACTTTTTCTAGAGAAAAATATGCATTCAAATAAGCAGGATTAGATTGTATGTTTCCACATTTTATGATACGTCTATAATCAATCCTTAATATTTTATTAATGTACTACAGCAGATCAGGTTTTAGCTTTCTAAGTTCGTAATCTGGATATTTTATATACTCAAATTTTACAAGTTTTGTTAAGATTTATTAGAAAATTATAAACATGAAAGATACATTAGGAAAATTCTTTTTTAAAGAATAACGCTTTCCTCCAATAAAGATCTTGAACCTGGGTATATCGAACGTTTTCGTACCACTCATCGTACATTATTATGATATAGCTGATTAGAGGCTAGTACTAAGCACTATATTTTAGATCGCTCGTAAAGTGTTATAATAGTTTACTAAGTATGACTTTAAAATTTAAGATCACAGTTCTTACATAAATATATTCTTTCCCAGAATGATCTAGAATAAGTTTACTAGTAATACTTTTATTGAACTTTATGAAGACTACTCCCACTTCTAGGAAAGCTCCATCTTCTCCCGTCTTTTGGATAATGTGAAGTTCAAGTCTTAAAGATTTAAAAATTATTATTTGCTTTATCACTCCTTTGACTTGTCATCTTTGCTACGAGATTGGCACTTAACAACTTGATAGATAATAAAATATAAATGAATCATATTTGAGGATAATAAATAAGAGCAAAAGAGCCTTGTTTAAAATGATTGAATATTAATAAAAAGACAATAAATTAAAAAAATAAGAAGCAACAAAATAATAAATATCTAAGAGAATAGAAAACACCAAATGCTATCGAATTCAATCGGACTTTACTTAAAGACTGAAAATATGTAAGATGATAAAATATGTAAATTTAATTAGAATTGATTTTTAAAATATCTATAACAACATGCATGAAAACAAATAGAAGAAGAAATGAAAAATTTATTAATGATGAAAAAATTAATTATATGATATAAATTTACAGAGAAGGATGACTAATAGATAGTGCACGAATCTATGCGCTTGCTATATTATTATGCATCATTCGTGAAGTTCTCAATTTTTATATTCAGCACTATCGTTCGAAAAAACAGGGGACAAATACAAAGCATTGAGAATGCATTTGAGAGCGCACGAATACTTACGCGTCACCACATCTATGTTATCGTAGGAACCTCTAACAATTCTAATGAGAGGCTGAATCAACAGTTTGATCTAGCAAAAGGCAGCAAACCACTTTATCGCCGTCGCAAATTGTACGAAACCAAGTAAAGAAATAAAAAATTATAGTTCAGTCAAGGAGACTAAGAATAGTTGTGGAGCGACAAAAGCAGCCTATCATTTATTCCATTGATAACGAACGATCAGATTTACTGATGCGCATATGAGCGCATTGCGCATTATAACTATGGAAAATATGGTTGTCGGGGGAATAAGAAGATTAAGAATATATATTTATATTTGACACACCTCTATCTTGAGACTTATACAATAACAGAAATCTTAGAAGCAACTGCCAGATTAAGTACTCTACTATGTTATACATATTACAATAAAAATATAAATATACAAATAGATGAGCGAGATAATATTTTTATCATTTTACTAATTTATTTATTATTATTATAAGAAAATAATGATCACCTCTACGAATATCAACAATAATCAATTTATTAATTATATAATATAGTAATATATGTAAATATAAACTGATCTGCAAAACTTTAGTCGAATTAACATTTAGGTAAGTCGCAATGTATGGAGCTTTGATGATGCCAGCAGACTTATAATATTTATTTTTATATACTACCCCCTCAGACACAGACACATTCACGCTAATGAGTTTAAATCTGTTGACTGAGACAATAAGATTTATTTATAAAAAAGGTATCTATATATATACCTAAAATTTCACTTACTTTAAAATTTTTTATAAGGTATAAGTATATATATTAAAAGCAGAAGCAATCTGCAATAATTATATATAATTTTTAGTACGACTATAGTAAGAATAAATGAAGCAAGCAGATAACGAAAACTAGGAAAGAGAGTCTTCAGAGAGAAATTCCTGAAGGTAAATTAAGAGGGGGCTGGGAGACTGCGCTGTAGCTCCTTCAATGAAATGAGGAGTAAGGCTTCGAACAATAATTAAAAAAACTATATTTCATTACAACACAGAAATTGGCATTGTACCAAAAGCCAAAGCTTTTCAAAAATCATAATGGATCTTGTTCAAACATGCAAGATTGCCTGAACATGTTTACTAAAAGCTCTTTGTCAGAAAATTTTAATACTTAAGAATGTTACAGGCCTACGGGACACAATGAAATAATATTAAAAACTCGTCCTGTTGAGATAACCCTTTCAGTGAAAACGTAGGGAGAGCGAGGTGGGCTGTAAGCTCCGTTTACCATACTACTATAAGTTACAATAATAATATATATTAAATAAATATTAAACATAAATGAGTTAGAATAAATAAGAATATAATAAATAATTCACTATATAATCAAGATACTCTCTATTACCTAAGAACTCCTCTCGAGTAAACTAATTCAACACATAAATACGTTTCTGATGTACAATATATTAAATTAATATATATATATCAGTATAATAAAGTGTATGTATATATAGTAAAATATATATTTATTTTAGACGCCTAAATGTAAGCAGGGAACCGTCGCAGAGAGCGGAGCTGAACTCCGTCCGAGAGCGCTCGAGAACCAGCAATCGGCAACTTTATGAGAGAGAGTAGAGCCTCGAAAATATCGCCGGGCGCCGGTGAAGACTACCTGGTCTGCCTGGCCGGAAAAGAACCATAAAGCGCGCGTGATAGCACTCTTTTTAAACATTTTTGCAAAAATCTACGCTAATGACTGAGAGAGAGAATTACGCAGTTAATATTGCACTTTGTTCCATAATAACCAAGTTAGATGGAATTATGCATAAGAAGATCGAATATCGATAAATGATTATACCATGTCGTCCTTGTATGAACTGTGTGTGGTTATGGATTCCTCTGACCCCCGCGTTAATAGCGATATAAAATACAACTTTGAAATATCTACTTTCATATGATATAATATAAAATCTTTATTAAAATTTTCATTTATGTATAAATATTTGAAAGGAGATTGAATCTCTATATATTATAGAATAATATATTTGCGAATAAATCTGACAGATATCTAAGTTATTATCTCTACCATATTTTAAACCCAATATTTGTTTGCCTTGGCCTAGAACAGGATATATGTTGATGTAATGTTTTTCTGAGGAGTCTTCTAAAACGAGCCCGGAATGCTACATTATTTTAAATTTAAAACCCTCACCCAATCTTTTTTTTTTTTTAAACATTGATTAAAATATATATACAATGTTTAGCATAGACCTTTAAAAAGATATCTGCGCAGTGGTAATTGGATTTATAAATAATATATCTTAATCAGATAACAACTTTTACAGAAAATTGAATTAAAGTAAATGCGTGACTCATGTTATAAAAGTTATGCCACAATACAAAGACACAAAAAGAAAGAATCATATTCAAAAATGAAAGAAACTACAATAATCCGATTTCTCTTTTTTGGAAATCAAGCAGACAAAGTATTTGAAAATTTATCGGGCTGGTTTTTTGAGAATACACAATTCTCGCTTTAAAACTCACACCACAAAACACATGCTTTCTCGGAAGATTAGCTAAACACCAAAATATCATTTTTATGCTATATATGATACTCTATATTTCCTCACATCGACAACGTTAATCTAACAAGAATCTTTTATTCAATTTCCAATTTTTATTAATTTCGGATTATGGCTCCCTTCCATTCTTTTCACAACTCTTCTTTGTCAGAGGTTGTAACCCTTGTTTGTTCTTCATTTTTTTCCCACATATGGTATCGCTCAGAGAATTTTTAATTTATAATATTTTAGTAATATGTATATTATTAATTGCTAATATCACTTTCTCTTTTTGACCGAAAAACGCGCGGTATAGGCAAATGCGATTCTTGCTAATATATAGCATCATTAATCACAGATTTGGATTATGGCAGCGCCGTATCTATAGAGTGGAGAGAACACCCATTTTGGAGGATGGAAAATATATCCACTATATCGACATAATCACCACACATGACCTTGGATCGAACTCATGACTATTATCTCCTATATATATCAGTTAAAATATAATATACATAATTTATCGAGCTCGCGTGCTGTGAGAAGAGCTCTTTATGAAATTATAAAGTGGAAATATGACTCGTATTTGATTTTTTTGTAACGAATTAGAATATTTATGAGAGAAACACAATAGCTCATTAGGTCAATGTTTTTAATAGAGCACTTCTATCTAGCATTTATGTAAATAATATCAATTTCCGTTGCTCATAAATAACGAAGATGTTTGGAGAGTAGGATAATTGATTTAGATTCTAAATAATAGCTATTCACATTATTAATAAGTATTGGTAATTATTTAATTAGGTATAGTACAGACAATATATATATACATAATATTTATTATTGGATTACAATCATATAATAGAACTTATTGTAATTATACTACTTTTCGAGAAATTCTATATGTGAGTATTGTGATTGAAAATACCTAGAGAGAGTCAATATTACCTATATTATTGTAATATATGAATATAGATAATTTTTCAATAAAGGACCTAAATTTCAAGCAAATTCGTCTCTACATATGTCAGATCAATGTTTCTCTCGTAACACAAAGCTTTTAAACAGATGACGTGGCAACTAAATATATATGTATGTTTTTTATATACCCTGGGTAAAATCTGAAGTCTAAATCATCGAGATGAGATATTTTATCAATTAAAAAAAGATAGACTCCTGAAACGACACTTGAAGAATTGAGAGAAATTTACTAATCGAATGTAGTACCGATATAGAGATAATCATTCATAGATAAACGGTTATGACTGAATCGAGAGAGATATGTAGGCAATAAATAATAAGCTTCGAATTATAAAAAAAAATAAATTCGATGATTTTAAAATAATATAACTAACTTGACTACTTCTGGATACAGATTCTAATTTAATATCGCACTAAAGAGGATTACCTCATTTTTGTCTTGCTAGTACTAGACCTTGTGTGATATTTTTAAATATGCACATTTAAATGTATTTGTGGTGACTCATGTGGTTTAAATTATATCTTAATTACTATATCGAATGTAATTATATATTTAATTAATTAGAATTAATATATAATAGAGTATGTTTTAATTTCAATTATTTTACCATTATTATTTCATATTTTTTATTTTTCGTATAAATTATATTTAATTAATATATTATATATAATAATGATTATAAATAAATGTATTACTAACTACAAAACAAAATGTTAACTAAACTGTTTTAATACATCGCAAAAATTTTTAAATTTTATAATTAGACAAGATTCGCATTAGATTTTACTTTATGCTATAACAAATGAATTATATATGAATTTGTGATATTGATGTTGGTAGTATAGGAAATTATAAGAGTATCTTCTGCTGCTCATGTAACCATTATGCACTCGATTTTTGAGTTAAAACGTATACTTATTAATCCTTACTTATTACATCATGACATTGGTATACCCTATTTTGCCTTCAAATGTTGATGTCTACTTTATGGTACTTTCGACATAAAATTAGATATACTAGCAGTCGCTTGATAACGAGAAAAATAAGCTTTTAAATTAACTTATGTATTTTAGTTGAATTCAGTTTATTATTTTTACCTCGTTGATCGTAGAACATATGAGTCATTAAGTATGCGTTTCCAGTATGTCCCGGTACCGCATTGGTTAAATGGCTAAAACAAATATGTAAGCTGCCCGGGCGGGCACACAGGTGCACATGCATTCCGCTTAAACTAAATTAGGCAAGTTTTGCACAGTTGTCTATCACACTGTTTATATCTTGTATAATTATTAAAACGTTACAGCAGTACTAGAGCTCACCCAGAGTCTAAATTCTCACTCTCTCTGGCGATTTGTGACATAAGCGCGAGGGAAAATAGAGCTCGGACTTGGACGCCCGAAGAATACTTATTGATAACATCATATTAGCCTTTGACTTGACTTAAGGTAGTCAAAATATGAACTTGTAAAAAAATTCTATATCCTAGGAATGGTTGATAAAAATCGAAGTATTGCAATAATTAAATTTGAAGTTGTTATCATTCATAAAAAAAAAAAAAGTAATACAGTCGAGCAAAGGATCGTAGCAGGTATTTGTATGAGCGAGGAGGGTGGCACCAGGGTGAGCGAAAAATGATATAAAATAATATTATATATTAATATAACTCTAGTCCTGTTGAAGGGTATATAATTACTTACTTATCAGTCTGAGATATACATAGTAGTATCACACAAGTAATATAAAATATATTATTATAACAATATAAAAATCAAAAAATATAAATTCACTCAAGATACTCTCCTGAAATCCTCCCTCCAACTATCAAACACAAAAAGAAATAACTTAAATTATTCAGGTCAAATAAGGGAGGAATTATAGTTAACAATAATTATAATACTTAAGTAGAAATTAAAATTAGTCCCTAGACGACTCGAATCTCAAAGAGCAAGTTATATCCAGAGAATTGAAAACAGGTTATTGTAATCATATAGAGGTAATAGATATAATATATACACGCGTGGTAAATATACAGTCACACACTTGTATTATAGACTACTAATTCGGCCTACGAAGAGAGAGTAAGTATCTCAACAGAAGGGACTTTTGTTTAAATATTTTCATTGAATATCTTTATTACTTATGTTGAATAAATAATACATAAATAATAATATAATTACAATATATTAAATTATATGGTATTTCTATATACCCATTACATAATACTCTATTAATATAAGCGTAAGTGGCATTGAGCTTAATATCTAAAAAAAAAACCCAATAACCTAATACTATTAATATATATAGTATATGAAAATGTACCTTATAATTTATACTACCTAATAATAGATATTATAATATATTAGTAAAATTAATAAATAAATGATATAATAAATATATATAAAATATATCCTACCAGGTAATCATTTATCATATCATAATCAGTATACATTCATGGAATCAAACAAACAAAATAGAAATGAATATATAGAATAAGAAAACTACAATTATAATACTATAGAAAAAATGCTTCAATCAAAACACACTTATCTATACCAGATGTAACAAATAGACTCAGAGCTAAAATCGAAAACATATCAGAAAACTATGTGATTCCTTATCAATTTTCAATTTAATTTATAATTAAATAATTCAGGTAATTATAGGTCTATTCAGAACATTTACTTTACACAAGCTACTATAATTATGCACAGTTATTACGAAAGGATCATACATCGAGATCAAGTGAATATCATATAATAGTGCAAATACTAATTGCCTTTACGGCATGGATTCTTTCATAGCCATTTTCAAGTTTGGATTATGGGCAGAAACTCCTTTTTTATTTGTAATTAGTAATTACTACTTCATATCTATCGATTGAATGTAAATTCTGTAAATTTGAATTTAGTGCTCACCAATTTTCGAAATTCAAAAAACCCTAATAGAGACTCTCGGTGAGCAACCATATAAGGGTTCATTTTTGAGCGAGAGAGTTCCATGGGGGGAACAAGTGGCCCCGTCAGCCTTTTATGTAATGAAGAAATTTTTTCAAATAAAGGACCTAGAATTCTCAACGCAAGCTCCTGTCAGCAATAACCTACAATTAGTAATAAACTAGTCACTTTTGGTTATTCAAATGCGCGAGATTATGGTTTCTTGTACAGGGCATCATTGAGAGTTGGCATTGAGTGTGGAGGCTAACTGAAAGTCAACCCCCACGGATTATTATTGTAAGTTTTTTCTCCCAATTCACGAAACGCAAGCGTGACTGCATCTCTCGAGATTGGCAAACTATCATGTCACATACTGGCTTGGTCTTCGTGAGGCCGAAGACTCCAGCTTTCATGTATAAGGTATAGAAATTTCTCTTTTACTCTATAAATTTGATCGACTTATCGCAATTTGGCCTTCTGAGCAGAACTATATTATCTTCCACAGTAAATGAGATGAGCAACTTCGTCCTAAAACATATGTGTACAAAAGAAGACAGATATAGCTCTAACAGAGACTGCACTTGTTAATCCGAGCAATGTTCTCTCGTAACATCACAGGCTTCTGAGTAAAGGGAGAGAAAATACTGGCTGCGTTACCAGAAGATAGGCAGGCACCGTGTGCAAAATCGCACTGAGAGCCTTAGAAATTGAAATATATAAATTACATTAACAATCAGACGAACAGGCAATTTAGTACCTGAACGGCCGAGGCGTGTCCGTCGGAGCAGGCTGGCCATAGAGTCACACAAGATGCACCAATGACATGTTAGCAAAGTTGGAAATACAGATAATGAATTAGATTGGAATATTCTAAATTAAAAATTTGCTAAATAATTAAAAATGTTTTGGCAAGCATACCTATTTTCCGCACACACTTGTGGTTAGCTAAACGAGGAGTTTTGCTGAAGAGAGAGGAGTTTGCCTCTAACTGCGCTCACACCTTGTGAATCCCAAGCTCGTTCTAAATTAATTCTCGAAAAATCGAGGATTTAGACCTCTAGAGGTGTCCTTGCAGAGAAAGTTAATATTAAATGTGTAACAGTAGAAGTAACGATTCTAGACGGATGTCTTCTTGGAAAAAACCGCATTTTCAAATGTGTTTGTGTAGGAGCTGCAGTGTCTCGTGCTGTTGTGAAATGCACATGCTATATGTTAAGGTAGCGGAGGCTTTATAGAAAGTTACGAAAGAAAATAGTTGCTTTGTGTTGATACAGGATGAGCACATCCGCAGAAACCTATTTTCAACGGTTCGAGAAAGTTCACCGGTTCCTCGTGCCTGCGGTATTTCTATAATACTGAGTAGTATTACATATATCCCTAATATAATATAATAATAATATTTATTTATAGTATATTATTTTATTAATAGATATTACAATATAATATTATGGTATAATATATGTTTTATAGAATATCTTTCGAGAGTAGATAGTTAACAATATTTATGCTACGTATTGAATTATATTTATATTTAACATTTTAATGGTATATATATATATATTATCTATTTATTTTGGAGAGCACTATACAATAAGTATAATTAATGTTTTTGTATGTCATATATACTTATGTTATATTCATTCGGGATACATGAATTATTAAGTATAAAATATATTATATATCTAAAGCTAATATGAAAAAGTACGTTTCACATTATTATTGATTAATTTTAAGTATTTAGTTATTAATTATCTATATACATATATATATTTATTATATACCCATATATATATTAATATTCATTGACCCTCTTCCTTCATTGTTCATCTATGTATAATAGCGCATTGTTAAAATAGCCAACTAAATATGTTATAATATATAATCCTACCTTAAGTCCATCAGTATTTTAAGAGGCATTTTGATTAAATATTAATATATATATCTATTGTAATAATACACTCTATTATAACATAAAATAATATATAATATAATACGTTATTCATTATCTACTATCACCTACGTGTATAAGGCTGAGGAGAGAAAGTAATTGTAGTATTAAACACTTATCCTAAGTATAAAACAATACTATCCGTGGTCCCTGTAATACATTAAATATATATATAAATATAATAAATATAAATATAATAATATATAATTATATATATATAACTGTATTATATATATATATTAATATATATATATAATATATATATATATATATATATTATATATATATATATATATATATTAAAAACTATCAAAAAAAATTAAAATTAAAAAAAACATTCTAATTACGTGGACAAAAATTATTATAATTTATATAAAGTTATATAATCGTTACATTATTGCTAAGATTTTTGCTAGCGATGCAATAAATATAATTTATATTATGTTGTCAAATATATAGAAAGAAGTTAAGAAATATATGATATATATAATTAATATATAAATACAATATCCCTATAGGTATAATATAATATAATATGACACATCCAGGTTGAAGATATAAGTCATATAATATACATTTCAGATATATAAATTAATAAATTATTAACAATATATAAATTAATAAAGTATGAGAATAAAAGAAAAGAAAATAAATACAATTTCATAATTGTCTTAAAATCAACATAATTAGATGTTTCCAAAATCATTCGTAAATTATATTCAAAATATAAAACTTTAAACATGAGTGTAACATGTGTATGTAATAAATAACTTAAATTAAATATATAATATATGGAATAATGACTCCGCCGAACTTTATATAGATATACCGAATCACTCAAGATACGATGATCACAAGATTATCTCAAAAGAAAGAGTCGAGAAAGTCTAGAGTGAGAGGTAGAAGTTAAGTACAGCGTATGTAGAACTGTTCCGTGATATATCTACTAATAATTATCGACTATATACTAATCTGAGAAGAGAGAGTATCGTCAGCAGAGGGACTTTGTTATACTTATATTATACATTTATACATATATTGAATATTATTACTTATTACTTATTATTTATTAAAATATAAACGTGTTAATAAAAATTATAATCAAATATATTGATATACTTATTGTCGTAAATTACTAATTATAAGGAAATTAAAATAATCTTAATCTATGATATGATGATTGCGCAACTAAATAAATAAAAGATAGTTAAACCAATGTTAAAGGAGGTCAAAAAGGGTACTAAATATTCCCGATTTAATAATTGTTTCGACTATTTGTAATATCCCATATCAATATTACAAAATGATTTTACTGTGTATATAATTAAATTAATTAATTTTACATAAGTATTTGAAATATATGTACATATATCTATATATAATAATTCAAGTAGATTAAAATAATTAATCTTTATATAAGGTAATGAACTAAAATGTGGAAATTTTTTTTTATTAATCTTAGCCATTTATGTTCAATTATTCATCATATGACATATATAATATGTATAATATCTTCTTAATTAACAATGGAATATATATCGCTCTCGATAAATGAATTGAAAGAAAAAAATATGCAATGAGGTCTTGAAGTAAACTGTTTTTATAACACCTCGTAACCCAATCTGTGTTCTAGTTTACCTGTGTTTAAGTCTAAATAATTAAGTTATAAGTAAAAGATATATAATATTGAAAGAAGTTCTACACAGGAAACTATATGATTACCATAAAAGAACCTACGGAAACTAATACGAAATACAATTACAATGAATTTACTATATACTAACAAAGAATGTAGAATTCATCATAGCAATATCTAAATGATATATAATATAATTAATAGAGTATACACACAGTACTATATCTTAAGTAGCTGGGAACTCCTGGTAGAATATATTATATATATCGAACTTATAGTGAGCACAGGGAGAATTGTCATGCGTCAAGGACCATCAGGAGGATGAAAAATGAGCAGAATATATGATCGTGTCAGAATCCTACTATGTCATCGAGACGATCTTTGAGGACAATTTTTCTGCGTGGATTATTTTATATTCTCGAGCACTTAACTAAGAGACATATAAAAATATAAAGTATTGAAAGAACTATATTGCAAATGATATATGATTTATTCTTAACATTTATATTATATAATAGCTTATAATAGTAACTGCGTTTTGTGTCTGCTCTACAAGAGTCACTCTGCAGAAACAAACTAGCGGCGAAAGGCCAGCCTGGCCGGCGAAAAGTCGCCGTATAGCGTACTATATAAAAGGCCATAGAGGCGCATTAATAGGATGAATAATAGGATTATATATACCGTCAATTGTATATAGTGAAATATAAATATATCATAAAAATAGGCGTGTCAAAGTAAGTAGTGCTGTTACCTGTGGTAATGTATATACTGAGACTATGGTCTAAGGATCACGATAAGTATACTAATATATGATGCATAATAAGGACGCAGTAGAGCACGCACATACACTAAAAAAATTAATATAGGTCGCTCAAAGCTCGAGTATATATTATATATTAAAATATATATATAATAAAATATATATATATTAAATTATAATATATTAGATATATAATATATATATATAATAAATATATATATATAAGATATAATATATATATATAAATATTAATATATATATATATATAATATATATATGTAATTAATATTATATATATATAAGTTAATATATATATATATTTAATAAATATATATATATATATATATATATATTATATATTATTATATTATATATATTTATATATATATATATTTATATATATTAATAATATATATATATATATTATTAATATATATATTATATATGATAATATATAATATATATAATATATTATATAATGATATAATAATATATATTTTATCAATATATAATGGGTAATTATATATATATAATATAATTATATATATATTATATATTAAAAAAATATATAAAATATATTTTATATATTTAATTAAAAAAAATATAAATAAAGTAAAAAGAGAATTAAGAAAGAGCTGGGTGGTTTTAACTTTGATATATATATATATATACTTTATATACCTCACCTTTATTTGATACCCTTAAATGGGGATGTAATGACATATCCATACATGCCACAAAGTGTGTATCCCATTATTCACTGGTCTGGCGTTCGTATCAAATCTCAATCCTTCTTACAAATACAATATCTATATTCAGAAAAACATATAATATATATAATGGTACAAATATACAAAATCAAACACAGGGAGACACAAAAGGATATCTAACTTTAATCTATAATTATCACATTTATTTCATTTATTAAAATATAACTCTTCTAGACTAATATATATCTATATATTATTTATATTATATACTAAACTAGACAACTACTATACTTAATGCCACTTATATCCCTAATTATGGATGGAGAAAAAAAATTTGAGCCCACATCGTTAGTATCCTGCGGTGTCGTAGAAGGCGACCAAGGACTGGTGTTGTTAGGCTGGTGCCTCCTACCTAATACTTATGTTTTGCCCATGAAATTGCTAATGCAGGCCTTGAGATAGAGTCGTGACGCGAGAGTAACATACTCCTATCTATCTTTTGTGAGGAACATGTAATGCAATGAAACTATTTATAGGTAATATTGGTATTAATACATTACATATATTTAGTACAAATAAACAGAAATTGCAGAAAGAATATAAAGAATTGAAAATACATTGCTAAAATCTCAAAACGAGAATAATTTGTTTGCTCAACTGTGACTTAGAAAACAAAGTGAAAGGAAAAGGCGAAAATGAGTGGTGTGGTGAAATGTGTCTGTGTTGGTGTGGAAAGGATTGATAAAATCTGATAAATGACTTGTAGTAGAGAGCTATGGTAATATTTTTTTTTTTTTGGTGTGCTGAAAATTTAATTTAAGGTTGAAAAGTTCAAAAATTTGTGTGGTTGCAATCAATATGATTCCATACTGAGGTGATTAATTTGTGACATAAAGAGGCGACTTTCAGTATAGTAAACTGTATTGTTTTGGATGGGTGAGTAGTGAAAATAATTATTGCTGACGAGAGTAAGAGTGAGAGTTAGTCAATTTTTCAGATTTATATAGAAGATTTAAAAGTGATGGGCATGCAGGTCGATAACACCATATTCACAAGGAGGAGACATAGACGTTTCTTGAAACCCAGTGGTGGAAGACGATTGAGAGTCAGTCGAGGTGAGGAGTCGGAGCATCGGTAATCTTGAAAGGTAGGTACGATCGGTATGATTTCTAGGACGTCGGGTAATTTCTTAAAGGCAGAGTTGAACGAGAGAAGTTACACAGCTAGCAGTAGTTAATTTGTCACACGTCGGGATAGTACGGCACGAGTCCGGAGTCGGAGTCGAGGATCGGTTAACTTCAGATAGTAGAGTTGGAGTCAGAAAAATTTCAAACTTGACCAATATGTGTCTGAATTTAGCTCTGTTCCTGTTGGGTATGCTGTCACAATTAATAGCAAGTTACTCACCGGAGCGATATCCATAATCACAATGAGATTGAGCAAATTGCGAGAAGATTTTCTGCTCTGAGCATGACCATTAATGTTGTATAAATCTTTGAATAATAATTATCTAATAATTTTCAAATTCCAGATCCGAGGTTGGAGTCGGAGTCGAATGATGGGAGTCGAGGTATTATGAAGTCGAGTACAGAGTTCGAATGAAGTCGGATAGTGAGAGTCGAGTCGGAGTCGAGATCGGAGTCGGGTCGTAAGTCGGAGTCGGTAATTTCAAGAGGTCGGAGTCCGGAGTCGGAGTCGGCAACTATTCAAAAAGTAGAGTTGGATGTACAGAAAATTTTGAATACTGACAAAGTTATGAATCAGAGAGACCACTTATAGTAATATTCTAACTATCAATTCAATTAACAAGTATCTGAGACTTGCGACTTCTCAACTCTAAAAAATGCATAATGGCAAAACTTCGAAGTTTTTTTAACTTTGCACACCTTATGTTCAATTGGGGGATTGATATTCTAATAAATATTCAAGCCTTTCATAACCTTATACCATCTTTATTTAAGAATAGCTCAAGATATATATATATTATAATAATAAAAAGTATAAACTCCATGGTACGAAAGAATTTTCTCTCATATTGACAATGGATATTCTATCATTAGCCCCACTTATGGGTTTTGTTATTATATTAAAAAAAAATAATAATATAAAGAATCTACTTATCTAAACAAGGTGTATATGAATAAGCTTCTAATGATTGAAGAGCTTATGAGTACGAAAGAATAAGAAAGAGAGTAATTAGAAGAAATATAAAAGGTCACTCTACAACAGCAAATAACATAGATTATACAAAATAAAATAATTCCATAACTTTTGAATATATAAGCTCTAACAATTGTCTAGTATATATATATAAAGATAATAAAAAAAAAAATATGATGAGATCCTAAAAAATAATAAAAGATTATGAGGATAAAAACTCATAAGATGGTAAAATTGTAATACTAAACAAATATTATATAGAAATTTCCCTTTTAAAAATATCCAAACTGCAATAAAGCATATTTCACATTATAATGTATACATGAAGCAGTTCTGAGACCTCTATTTAGAAAGAATGAAATATAATATAAATTCTGAAGTTCTATTGTAGAGTAGCTGAGTTTCTTATATAATAAAAACTATATATAGATAAGCTTATATAATAAGATTGATTGGTGGAAGTTAGGTAGTAGTGAGTATTGTACTTAAAAAAAAAAAAAGGGTAATACATTAACTTTGCAAATATACGCAATCTCGGTAAAATGGCGTCAGAAGATTCAGTGAATAAATATGAGTAAATTAATATATTTATAATGTGGCAAATTTTGAGAAACCTCCAATAATAATTACCATATATTCAGAATCTTTTTAAGCTTGTAGATCCGAGTGTAGGAGTTATATTGATAAACAATTATATATATATAGCGTAGCCTAATTAATTTATTATAATATAATCTAAATTTAATATATCAATAAGGAGTCATCTCAGGCACTACTTTTCAGAAACTGCAATAATTCAGTCATACTAATTTTTTTGGAGGGGTGCCTTTATATAAGATAAATCATACTAACATAAGCTGAATATTATCCATTTATTGAGAATTCTAACAGAGTGAGTTATATTCATTACAATTGTATATACAATAGTATAGTTTATTATGTGAGATTCAACTTAGAGAGTATTAAATTTATATAAAATATAATAATATATAATAATATAATAATATTATAGATATAGATATATTATATAATATATAAGTAAATTATATATAACGAATTGGAATGTATAAGCTCAACTACTTTAATATTAAAATATAAACTTTATAATGATAAATTGTGTATATTATTAAAATATACATATCACAGAGAAGCTTAATAAAATATAAATGCTAGCTTAAAATATTATATTATATATAATATATATATATAGTATTATATATATATATATATAAGTTTAATTATGTATCATATATCCAATATAACATATATGAGAGATTGCAAAAACATAATCAAAGCTGGGAATACGGTACCCTATTTGATATATAAAAATACTATACCATAGTACGCTTTATATGAACAATGAGTTATTACATGAGATATAAAAAATATAGTATAGATTAAGAAATTAAAAGTAAGAATTTAAAATCAAATATATTATATTATATATTATATATATATTATATATATAAATATATAATATATATTTATATATATAATAATATTATGTATATAAGAATATAGAGAGGACTACAGAGATATACTACCTATGTACATATATATTATATAATATATATATATATATAATTATATATATATATATTATAAAATATCATATATCTATATATATATATAACTATAATAGTACTAATATATATATATATATACTATATATAATATATATATATATATATATATATATATATATAATATAGCTATATATATTAAATATATATATATTAAGTATATATATATATAAATATATATAATATATATATAATATAAAATTAGATAACAAGGCGTAGAATTGGGATCAAAGGGGTTTAACCCTCCCCCCGAAAATTATTTATAGTATACAAAATTTTGGATGGCTAAGTCTCTATATAAATTTTTTATAATAATAAAAATAATAGTTACCCAAAGTATTTATGTTGTATATATTTAAGAATAGAAATGAAGGAAACCATTTTATAGTTGGTAGAAAATATATCTTCCGTATTCCCCAAATACTAATTCCATATATACTATATATATATATATATATAATATAGTATTATATATATCGATATAATATATATATATATAAATATATAGTATATATATAATATAATATATAATAATTATAAATATATTAGTATAATATATATATAATAAATATATATATAATATAATATATATAACTATAATATATATAATTATATAGTATACTATATATATAAGAATATATATATATATAATTATATACTATATTATATTATATATAATATATATATATAATATAACTATATTATATATAATAGATACGATTAAAATAGTAAATATTACTAGAATATATATATATATAATAGTAATTGATATTGATTATTAATATATATATATATATAGTATATGATATATATGAATATATATATATAATATATACTATATATATATATATATAATTAGTAACTTAATTTAATCAGAGAAGCTTAAGGTAAGTTTTAAGTTTTGGGCAGGATGATACCAAAAGTGTCTACTTCAGTAAGGAATAGAGAAGAATATATAAAGATTCAAAATGATCTTGGATAAGACCTTCTTAGTGACAAGATAACTGGCAATTATTTGAATTTGTAATTTAGTAAAAAAGTGGTAAGATTCCTTCATTTAGGTAACTCAATAAAAGATTTAACTACGATATATGGATTGGGCTTGAGTCGTGAACCAAAAAAAAAGATTTAGATTTGGAGTATACCAGCAATCCTGAAGTAGCATCCAGTTGTTTGGAAGCCCAAGGATAAAGGCAGGATAAGAGTAAGTAAATAAATAGCAAAATAAGTAAGCAAAACTAATAAAGTTATAAGTAGATGCATAATAGCTATTTTGGGTCAGTATTAGAGTTTGCGCACAAGTTTTGGCCCCTTATTTAAGAAGACCTAGTATTCTGGAGAGAGGTGTAACAATACAAGAGCTGCAACAAAAGGTATCATTTCTGGCTTGAGGGTAGAGCTCTATGAGAGAGGCTTGAAGTGAGTTCGGAAGTTTCTTAGAAAGCGGCCGATTTCCCATAGGGGAAAGCTTAAACAAGTCATCACATTATACATGCATTGAATAATACTCGAGCAATAATTTCTTTTTGTACCCTAGCGGGAAACAAGAGACTAAGGGGGACACATTAAGAAATTAAGAAACGTGTAACCTTGATGTAAGAAAAAATTCATTTTGTAATATAGTTGTAAATTTTTGGAAATCTTTTCCCACAGGAGGTTGTTGAGTGTGACACACTTGCAAGGCATTAAAGAAAGGATGGATAAAAAATGAAATGGTTGGGTATCATAAAGTATATTCTGACGTAGCCAAAGTGGCGGGTTTTTAGTTAGTTATTAAAGTAAAATGCATGTTGTAGCTATCAGTATTTTGATAAACTTATTAAAGCTTGTATGTGGTTGCATACTTTAGCTATAGTTTTTTTATTTGGTAGTAGACTTTGTGATATATATTACATGACTTTTATATTTAGGAAATTGAACCAGGCCTTAGGGTGTGGTGTAAGTTGTGTATGGTTGCATGGGCAAATATTTGATAAATATTTAGTTGACTGGGACGAGTCTCGATAGGCCCATGTGGCTCCTAAATGGTTCTTTGTCTCCTTATCTCTATCCGAGGTAACTCTAATTTTGTTTATAAATAGGTGACTGATTCTGATTGACAACGATATGATGGTGTTAAAAACAGCGAAGAATGTTTAGAGTGCTAAGCTGCCGAAAAAATATCCAGCGGGTTGGATGTTCATTCTTCCAACACCCTTGTTGAAGTACAGCACAATTAGATCTTTATGGCACAGTAGGCAGACGCTAAATCGATGCAGTATATGCTATGTCTAGATTGCAGGCCGACTACTATTTTAATAGGAAGAAATTAGAAAATAATTTTCGCCAGACACAATAATGGACAAATTCTCATGATGGACGAAACAAGGTAATAGATGGAAAAATTCGATGGAATTGTTACGATCTAAGGGAAATTTTTAATCATTCGTTGAAAGCTTAAGAAAGGACTTGAATGGACAAGAATATTAAACCTTTTTCAAAAAAACTATGATTTTTCAAGCTGTAAGCATAAAGCAAACTTGCTTATACTGAATTTTTATTTATGTCTTTAACTTAATTTTCAAACACTCTTCCATTATGTTGTATTACATTGCAGTTCTCATAATTAGTGACAACAACTGCTTCTAATAATTCTAGAAAAAATGTGATGTTTGTTTAGAAGAATTTTCGAGCAAAAAATCAACGAACTTTTCAAACATTTTGGGAGTTGCAACCAGAACTTCAGATTTCGATAGTGAAGAAATGATATGCTCTTGCTGAGAATCAATTCAATAATGAAAAGATATAAGGCAATTACAATTTTATTTTCTGATGAATTTTTCAAACCGCGTTAGAAAGGGCAGTTGCGAATCATAGGATCCTACTTGCTGAATTCTTTGTAAAGTTTAACTCATTCAACTCGATACTATTCAAAATTTGCTAATTTTGTAAATAAATTTGATATGTGCAGTCAAATTTAGATTGTTAAGGATTTAGCATTTACCTCACTCAAAAAGGTGAACTCCCAAAAATATTCTCTACTCTTGAAAAGGTCAGAAATGACTTTTTTTCCAATTCTACAAGGAGAAGAAAACCTACAGTTACAGAAATGCTTTAATTAATAACGGCAGGATCGCAATATTTGGGGATTTTTGGGAACCCCATTTAGCCACCTAGAAATGGAATGAAATTCTTAATTTTAGACATTTGAATGGGGAATAGAAGCATACAGCAGCTTTTTTTTACCTCTAAAACGTCATTTTCGGTTTTTTTTTCTGTGTCTGTAATTGAAAAAAAGTAGGTTTTGAAATTCGACATTGCTGAGCACAATTTTCCAAAAATCAAAACTACTAAAATTTTGTGCGTAATAGAACCATCTATGCAAATTTCAAGGTTGAAGTCATTTCGAAAAAAATGTTTAAAGTTGATTGACGAAAAAAATGTCAAACAAATAGGTTCTGGAAAAAAAAGATAACGCCGAACATGATCAGACACAGAAAAACACCCGAAAAATGACGTTTTAGAGGTAAAAAATTAATACATATTATAAAATGAATACATATTATAACAAATTTAGATTTCTTTGCTATTACACATAAAACAATATAAAGTAGCTTGACTATCAGCTTTATCACTACATCAAATTGTAAATATTTTACGGTTGTAAAAAGAAAGATACCTCAAACGACCTGCTAAATTACCTATTAGCTCAAATTATTATCTGAAATCATTCTAACATGAATACATATATTATAGACAATTAGATTTGCTATTACACATTAAAACCAAAATATAAAAAAGCTGACTACGCCTCTTTATCACTGCATCAAATTTAAATATTTTACCGTTTTGCAAAGGAGATTACCTCAAACCACCCTGCCTCAATTACCTAGAAGCCCAAAATAATTATCTGAAACCTATCTCAACAAGAATAATATTATAACAAATTTAATTTCTTTGCTATCAAAAAATATAAAAATGATAATAATGATTGTAATAATACGCTTTTCCACTACATAAATGTGTAATTGTTTTACGTTTCTGGTAAAAGGAGTTTCCTCAACACCGAATTTAACAATCCTGAACCCCAAATTATTAATCTAAACTGATGCTAGACATGAATACATATTATAACAAATTTAGATTCTTTGCTATTAACATCTAAAACAATATAAATAAAGCTTGACTACGGCTCTTATAACTTTAATCAATTGTAAATATTTATTGGTTGTACAGAGATACCTCAAACAACCGCCTAAATTACCAGGAGCCTCAATTATTATCATAAACCGATCTAACATGAAATCAATTTATTATAACAAATTTAGATTTTTGCTATTACACATATACAATAATAAATAAGCTTGACTACGCCTTTTAACACTACATAAAGTTGTAAATTTTTTTCGGTTGTGTAATTAGATACCCAACACCTGCCTCAAATTACATTAGGACCCAAATCTATCTGAAATTGTTTAACCCAATGAATAACATATTATAACAATGTTAGCATTTCTTTGCTATTAACCATAAAACAATATAAATAGCCTTGACTACACTTTATCACTCACATCAAATGTAAATTATTGTATGGTTGTTGCAAGAAGAATAGGAGACTCAACACCCCACCTAAATTACCTAGGAGCAATTATTAATCTGAAACCGATCTAAATAGAAATACATATTAATAACAAATTTGAGATTTCTTTGCTATCACAACCATAAATAATATCAATAAGCTTTGACTAACGCTTTTATCACTAACAGATGGTTAATGATAAAGTGGTTGTTCAAAGGAGATAGCCCAAACAGCCTGACTTACAATACGTGCCCACAGCAAATTATATCTGAAACTGTTCTTAACATGAATACAATATTATCACAAATTTGATTAAATTTTAGTACAACACATAAAATAATATAATAAGCTTGACTACACAATACGCTTTATTACTACATTAAATGGTAAATATTTTACGGTTGTGGCCTAAACGAGATATCTCAAACAGCTGCATAAATTCTATTAACATGACAATGTATATCGAGACGATCAAGGTATGAATACATAAGTATAACAAATTTAGATTCTTTGCTATTACACATAAAATAAAATCAATGAAGGCTTGACTACGCTTTAATGCACTAAGTAAATGTGTAAACTTTCACGGTGTTCAAACAGCAGATACCCTCAAACACCTGCCTAAATTACCTAGACCAAATTATTATCTGAAACCCTAAACATGAAAATACAAAATTATAACAAATTTAGATTCTTTGCTATTACACATAATAATAATATAAATAAGCTTGACCTACCGCTTTATCAACTAACATAACCTGGGTATTATAATCTATGACATAATGAAACAGAAACACTGACTAAATACTAAGGCTTCCAAATTATTATCTGAACTGATCTAACATGAATACATATTATAACAAATTTAGATTCTTTGCATATTTACACATAAACCCAAATATAAAAAGCTTGACTAACGCTTTATCAACTAATCAAATTTGTAAATATTTTACCAGTTGTGCAAAGAAGATACCTCAAAACCTGCCTAATTTTATCCCTATTAGACCCAAATCTTATTATCTGAAACCGAATCTACCATGAATACAATATTTAAAAAATTTAGATTCTTTGCTATTACACATAAATCAATATAAATAAGCTTGACTACGCTTTATCACTAGCATCAAATGTAAATATTTTACGGTTGTGCAAAGAAGATACTCAAACACCTGCCAATTACATAAGAGCCCAATTATTATCTGAAACCGATTAGACATGAATACATATTTAACAAATTTAGATTCTTTTGCTATTACACATAAAACAATATAAAGAGCTGACTACGCAATTTATCACTAATATAATGTGTTAAGGAATATTACAGGTTGTGCAAAGCAGATACCCCAAACACCTGCCTAATTTACTTAGGAGCCCAATTATTATCTGAAACCCGATCTAACATAATACATATTAAAACAAATTAGATTTCCTTGCTAATTACACATATACAATATAAAAAGCTTGACTACGCTTTATAACTATTCATAAATGTGTAAATTTTTTACGGTTGTGCAAAGGGATACCTCAAACAAAACAAGCCTAATTACCTATTTAGCTCAAATTATTTATCTTGAAATTGAATCTAACATGAAATAATATATTAATAACAAATTTAGATTTTTGCTATTAAACCATAAACAGTAATAAATAACTTGACTACAGCTTTACACCTACTCAAATTGTAAAGATTTACCGGTTGGCAAGAAATACCTCAAACCAACACCTGCCTAAATTAACTATTAGCCCCAATATAATCTGAAATTGATCTAACAATTGAATATAATATTATTAACAAATTAGATTTCCTTTGCTATTAAAAAACATAAAAACAATATAAATAACTTATACGCTTTAGTGTATATTTAATTACTAAAATATGTTACGTTTGTGCAAAGAGATAACTCAAACACCTGACTAAATTACCTGGAGTCCAAATTATGATCTGAAACCGATCTAGCATAAATACATATCATAACAAATTAGATTTCTTTGCTGTTATACATAAAACAATATAATATAGCTTGACTACGCTTTTATCACTTCATAAATGTGTAACTTTTTTACGAAAGTGCAAAGAAGATACCTCAAAAATGCCTAACATTACCTAGGACCCAAATTATTATCCGATCTAACATATGAATACATATTATAACTAAATATAGATTTCTTTGCTATAAAAACACATAGTAAAAATATAAATAAGCTTACTCCGCTTATCACTACATACAGTCAAAATCTTTGACGGTTGTTAAAGGAGATACCTCAAACACGCATAAACTATGGAGCCCAATTTATTATCTGAACCGATCTAACATGAATATCTATTATAACAAATTGATTTTCTTTGCTATTAACATAGAAAAATATAAATAGGCTGACTACGCTTTATCACTAACATAAAATTGAAATATTTACGGTTGTGCAAGAAATACCTCAAACACCTCTAAATTACCTATGGCCGAAAATTTTTATCTAGAAACGATATAAAAATGAATACATATTAAAACAAATTTAGATTTCTTGGCTATCTACACATAAAACAATAATAAAGTAGCTTGACTACGCTTATCATACATCAAAAAGCAAATATTTACGGTTGTCAAAAGAAGATACCTCAAACACCTCTAAATTACCTATTAGCTCAAATTATATCTGAACCGGATCTAACAGAAATTTATATTATAACAATTTTGATTCTTTGTCTATTTTACCATAAAACAATATAAAAATGCTTGACACGTTTTATCACTACATCAAAATGCTAAATATTTTACGGTTGATGCAAAAAGATACCCTCAAAACACCTTGCCTTAATTACATAGAAGCCCAAATTAATACTGAAACTGATTCTAACATGCATACATATATAAAATATTAGATTTCTTTGCTATTACAGCATATAAAAATATAAAATACAGGATTGACTCGCTTTAACCCACTAACATAAAATGTTGTAATGATAAATCGGTTGTTCAAAGGAGTTACCTCAAACACCTGCCTAAATTACCTAGGTGCCCAAATTATTATCTGAAACTGATCTAACATGCATGAATACATAGAACAAATTTAGATTTCTGCATGAATATAAAACAAGTATAAATAAATTGACTAAACTTTATATACTACATCAAAGGTAAATTATTATGGTTGACAAGGGAGATACCTCAAACAACCTGCCTAAGTTACCTAGTTAACCCAAATTCATTATCTGAAACCCGATCTAACATGAATTACATATTAAAACAAATTTATTTCTTTTCTATTACACATATATCAATATAAATAGCTTGACTACGCTTTATCCACTACATAAATGTGTTAAATTTTTACGGTGTGCTTATTAATACCTCAACGACCTATGCTAAATAGACCTAGGAGCCCAAATATTATCTGAAATTGATCTAACATGAATAATATTATAACATAACAAATTTAGATTCTTTGCTATTAAACCATATAAACCATCTAAATAAGACCTTGACCACTTATCACTACTTACATAAGTTGTAAATAGTTTATGGGTTGTGCAAAGCAAGACTACCTCAAACACACCACCTAAATTACCTAGGAGTCCCAAATTATTTCTGAAACCGATCTAACATGATACATTTATAACAAATTGAGATTTCTTTGCTATTACACATTAAAACAATATAAATAAAGCTAATATAAAAGAACTAAACACTACATATCAAAATGTAAATATTATGGTTGTTGCTAAAGAGATACCTCGAACGTTACAGAGCTTAAGCCTATTACTCAATTTATCTAATGTTATTGCAATCATGAATACAGATTATATTAAAAATTTAGATTTCTGCTATACACATAAACAGATATAAAAGTAGGGTACAAACTGTTACAGTTAATTGTAAATATTTCGTATAAAAAAAAAAACCTCAAACAGCTTCTTAATTTACTATTAACCCAAATTAATTATCTAAACCGTATCTAAACATGAATACAATACTATAGAAAAAATAGGATTCTTTGCTATTACACGATATAACAATTAAAAATAATAATAATAAATACAACTACAATCATAATTGTAATATTCAAGGTTGTGCAAAGGAGATACTCTCAAACAACTGACTAAATTACTAGGAGCCCACAATATTATCTGAAACCGATCTAACATGATACATTTATAACCACAAATTTAGATTCTTGGCTATACACATATATATCAATATAATAAGCCTTGACTACGCTTTGTCACTTCATTAATGTTTTAAATTTCAAGTTGTTCAAAGGAGATACCTCAACACTGCTAACTTCCTCAGGAGCGAAAAATAATTATCTGAAAACTGTCTAACATAACTACATGTTATACACAAACTTAGATTTCTTTGCTAGTACAAATATTACAATATAAATAAGCCTTACTACGCTTTTATCACAACATTAAATTGTAAAAAATTTATGTGTTCGCAACAAAAGAAACCTCAATCAGCTGCTTAATTCCTATTAACCCAAATTATTATGAAAACTGTCGAACAGTGAATACATTATTATAAAAATTTAGATTTCTTTGCTATTACACTAAAACAATATAAATAAGCTGACTACGCTTTATCACTACAATCAAATTGTTAAAATATTTTAACGGTTGTGCAAAAGAAGATACCTCAAAACCTGCCTAATTACCTGGAGCCAATTATTTATCCCTGAAAAACACGACAATCTAAACATGAATAGTCTAATAATATTAGATCTGTTGCTATTAACAATAAACAATCAAAAGAAAGGATTACATATAATTAACTCAAATGTACTATTTTACGCTGAACCAAAGGAGAACCTCAAACCACCTGCCTACATACCTATTAGCTCCAAATTATTTATCTGACAACCAATCTAACATGAATACATATTATAACAAATTACCATCAGTTGCAATTAGTGAAAAAACTAAAAAAAATGGCGAAAAAGTATCACTTGAGCAATTGTAATATGTTGTGCAAAGGAGATACTAAAACACCTGCCTATAATTATGGACCCAAATTCTTATCGAACTCGTATCTAACATGAATACCATATTATAACAATATAGATTTCTTTGCTATGTACACAAAAAAAATATAAATAAGCTTAAATACGCTTTATCACTACAACATATTGTAATATTTTACGGTTTGCAAAGAGGAACTCAACACCTCCTAAATACCTAGGACCAATATATCTGGAAAACAATCTAACAGAATACATATTAAAACAAATTTAGTTTCCTTGCTATTACACATAAAACATATTAAATTAGCTTGACTAACGCTTTATCACTACATCATAATTGTAGAATTTTTACGGTTGTGCAAATGAAAATACCTCAAACACCTCCTAAATTACCTAGGAGACCCAAATTATTATCTGAAACAGATCTTAAATGAATTATATTATAGACTGAAAATTTAGAATTCTTTGCTATTTAACATAAAACAATATAAAATAAGCTTGACAACGCTTTATTATCATTAAACTGTGAAATATTTTACGGTGGTGCAAAAGGAGAATGTCAAACAGCTGCAAAATACTATTAACACAAGATTTATATCTGAGAAGCCGATCTAACATGATACCTATTATAAAAAATTTAGATTCTTTGCAATACACTAACAATATAAATAAGCTGACTACGCTTTATCATCACATAAATGTGTAAATCCTTTACGGTTGTGCAAAGGAGAATACCTCAAACACGCTGCCCTAAATTACCTAGGAACCCAAATTATTATCTGAAACTGATCTAACATGAATCCATATTATAACAAAATTTAATTTATTTAACAAAATTAACATATAATAATTAAATTAGTCTTGACTACGCTTTATCACTACATAATGGGTAAATGATAAAGTGGTTTAAAAGGAGATCCCTCAACACGCTGACTGAAATACCCTAGCCCAAATTATGTATCTGAAACGGAATCTCTAAAATGATACATATTATATACTCCAAACAAACGCTTTGCTATAACACATAAAACAATATAAAATAAGTCTGGACTACGCTTTATCACTACATCAATCTGTAAATATTTCACAGTTGTGCAAAGAAGATACCTCAAACACCTGCCTATTTTACCTATTAGCCCAAATTATTACTGAAACCGATCTTAATTGAATATATTAAAAAAATTTAGATTCTTTGCTATACACATAAAAAAATATAAATAAGTCTTAAAAATACACTTTATCAACACATCAAATTGTAAAATTTACGTTTAAAGGAAATATCTCAAACACCTGACTAATTACCTAGGAGCCAATATTATCTGAAACCGATCTATTATGCATATACAAATCATAACAAATTTAGACTTTTTGCTTATACACAAAACCAATATAATATGAGCTATGACTAGCTTATCACTAAATAAAATGTGTAAAATAATTTCAGAAACCTTTTTTAATTACGTACCTCAAGGGCTCCTGCTGAATTTTGGTGAGCGCAGAGTCCTCTTATCTGAAACCGGATCTAACATGAATACAATATTATAACAAATTGATTTCCTTGCTATTACAAACAATAAAATAACCCAAAAAAATTAAAAAAAAAAAATAAAGCCCCACTTTTTTTTTTTGAAAAAAAAAAACAACACCTACGCTTATCACTACATAAAAATGTAAATTTTTACGGTTGTGCAAAGGAAGATACTCAAAAACTGCCCCTTAAATTACCTAAGCGCCCAAATTATTATCTGAAATTGATCTAACATGAATATATATTATAACAAATTTAGATTTCTTTGCTATTAAACATAAAACAATATAAATAAGCTTGACTACGCTTTAGTCACTACATCAATTGTAAATTTTTTACGGATGTGCAAAGAAGATACTCAAACACTGATAAAATTAACTAGGACCGCAAATTATATCTGAAAACCGATCTAGTATATCAATACAGAATCAAACAATTTAGACTTTTTTGCTATTAACAATAAAACATGAATATAATAGCTGACTGCGTCTTTATCACTGTCATAAATGTGTAACTTTTTTACGAAAGTGCAAAGAAGATACCTCAAACAAATGCCTAAATTACCTAGGAGCCCAAATTATTATCTTGAAAACTGACTTACATGAATACATAAT
>JABUQX010102771.1:0-10000 GCA_015478945.1 Trachelipus rathkii
ATTTTCCCAGAAGTTTAATCTTAAATACAACGCGATTAGCAGACTTAGATAATATCCCCGTTACGCCAAGACCTGATTCAAGTCCATCAGGCACTTCTTACGCATCAGATAAATTTAAACGTGTTACCAGAGGACGAATAAGAAAAACACCTTATAATAGGCATAAGTTTATTAAACCGAACTTATTCTCTATGATATTATAATATATATATATATATATATATATATATATATATTATATATATATATATATATACTATATATATATATATATATATATATATATTATATATATAAATATATTATATATATATATTTATTTTACCCGTAAGAAAACGCATAAATACAATGTTTTTTCTGGTTTCTCTCCTATCCCCCCCCCCCCCCCTTCGTTTAAAACTTATGACCTAATGACTTCTTTTTGTGACCAATATGATATATATATATATATATTATATATATATATATATATATAATACTATATATATATTAATACTATAATATATATATATATATATATATATATATTATATATATATATAAATATCAACGCTACACGTGTGTCAGTAAGACACAGGAGCGAAGGGGTGTTGATAAGTATTACTTCAATGTGAGGGAGCCAAATAGTTTTGGGGGTTTCACTAGGTTTGCTTTAAGGTATCCTAATATTGAGAAAAAAGAGTTAAAAGCATATTTGGAGGGTGAAGAGGCATTTACTCTACATAAACCTGTAAGAAAAAATTCCTACACGGAAAACCATATCTCCGCAGCTCGATAGCATATGGCAGTTAGATTTATCGGAAATGATTAAATACAGCTCTTATAATGAAGGTTTTCAATATATACTTTTTACAATTGACGTATACTCTAGATACTTGTGGTTGAGGCCAATAAAGATAAAAGATCAGCTACAGTCGCCGATGCTGTACTTGAAATTATAGAGGACGAGCGGAGAACACCTAAATCATTTTGGACAGATTCAGGAATGGAATTCAAGGGGCGGGAGTTTCAGGAACTGCTCTGGGAGTATGGTATAAGCTATTACAATACATTTTCCGTAAACAAAGCGGCAATAGTTGAAAGAGTCCAACGTACTATTAAAGAACGCATGCATAGGTATTTTACTACTGAATACTTTAAATATCATTGATTATACTGATGATCTGGCTTTATTCTTATAACAAGGTCTTACCATAGAAACTATAAATCCACTCACTAGAATGTCAAAAAACTAGATGGACTGTATTGTGCATATTGGGTGAAAAAGAAACAAAATAAAAGATAATTCAGGAATAAAGGTAAACGATTATGTAAGAGTTTCTCGAACAGAAGAAAGGTTTAGAAAAGGATATGAATCCGGTTGGACTACGGAGGTTTTTAAAGTTCACAATATCCGACCATTCAGTCGTGATAGTTTAAAGTTATATTATCTGGAAGATTTTTAAATGGTGAAAAAATAAGGGATTTATAAAACAGGAAATACAAAAAGTAAGGTTCAATCCTGTAACTCATGAATATAAAATTGAAAAAAATATTAGCTACGAGAGGTAAAGGAAAAAAATAAGCAGTTACTTGTGAAATGGAGGGGATATCCTGCCAAGTTTAATAGTTATATAAAAGCAAGTGAAGTTAAGAATCATTAATCAGTTGTCATTATAATCATGGAGAGTGTAGATCACTTTTATATAACTCTGCCTTCTTCAGCTTCCTTGGATTTACATCCTGATAATAAACTCTCGGATTTTACAACTGTGCTAATGAATCCTATACAACTTGAAAGAGAGGCATACGAAGTAGGATTATGTGAAATGATATTAAATACGGACATAGAAAATTTACCTCACAATCTATTCTTGGATGGGGGTGTACAGAAGTGTAGAATGTGTTGAAACTATATTACAAGTGGAAGATACTCGTTTTCTGAAAAGGACTACAATTGCCAAAAAGATGAATACGACAACATTTGCTACAAAAGAATACTTCTTTGGAAGAATTTACTTTGCGGAGGTCATATTTTAAATCGGTGCCTGCTATTTTTAAGTCATTTAAACGTTCTCTTTGATATGAGTATATGTGTAAGGACTGTTAACAACTTGGAAATCGCGTACCTATGAAGATACAAGCTAATATATCTTTAAGTCAAAAGTAAATTAAACCTACGAGACGGACATGTTTTCTTCTCGAAACGATCACTCATGGCAGCGTAAACCATATTCGTAGACGTGATGCTGAGTTGGATATACTTCATGATATCCCTACTATGTTGAAGAGGGTTATACTATCTGTGGAGAATAACCGCATGATCCACATGAACTAAAAGATGAAGCAGATCGAGTACTGCATTATACATGTACCCCATCCGAGATGCTCAATCATCCAGGTATGGCTTATGTATATACACAAATATAATTGATCATCAATATGTTGGTAATACTAAAGCTCCTTTATTAAGAGGTGTATATTTTTCCACAAAGAAAGTAAAGTTATAACATTCTCTAATGTTCATTATCTACCTCTGAATAGATCAAATTTTGACTCTGTACGCGTGCATATAAAAGATGTAGAAGGAAATCCCTTTCCCTTTACATACGGCGCATTGTTATGCAAAGTTCATATTAGAAAGAAACAGATGCAGTAATTACAGCATAATGGAATATATAAGAGGTGTAGTCAGATATATTTTTCATTCATTAACATACTCTCACAGTGTAAGGATAGTATAAGAAAGATACTCCTGTAATAATGGACGAAGAAAGGGTATTCAGGGGAACAAAAATGCAGAGGGGGTATGGCCTTGGTGGATTTTTTGCCAAGCTATGGAGAAGTGCAAGGCCTCTACTCAGGAAAGGCGGGGAATATATAGGTAAAAAAGCTATAAGAACAGGTTTGCATACTATTCAAGATATTGCTGCAGGAAATAATCCTCGTACAGCATTAAAAAGACGTATAGCCGATGTTTCAGATGAGATGTTGGATGATGTTAAGCGTAAAATAAGACGTAAAATGTCAGGACAAGGTCGAGGGATCAAGAAGATTGTCATAAAGAAAAAGACTAAGCGGAAAAAACCTCTAAAGAAAAAATGTATTGATGTATTTGCTATTTAATTACTAACTGATAACTTTTATACGATGTGTGTGTATATAAGTAAGGTTTTTCATGAAAATGTTCATTATACGGCTAGAGCTCGCACATGCAAGATGCATTTCCTTCATCCTTCTAGTCCTGATTGTTGTAAGAGTGAATTGGATCTCTTCTCAATGAACCCTACACAGATTAGCGTTAGCGAGTCCAACTTTATCAGTATTAATCCTCTGCATTCAATTACCAATACAGATGTTCCTCTAGAGTTCAATATTCCAGGCACTTCTGATCAATACCTAGACCCCTCTAATGTGTTTTTATATGTAAAAACGAAATTGACAAAACATCATTAGAGATCTTCCTACGGGTGATGACCATATAGTATATACAGAATCAAATTTCCTGTATACATGTTTCACCCAGGTTGAAGTCTATCTTAACGGAACTTCACAGGTGCATCAGCGGCTAATTATCCTTATAGAGCTATATTAGAAGCATTTGTTAAATATTCAGCGATGCTAAACAACTCATCTCAATTATGTGGTTTTTATAGGCTTCAAAGATGAAAGCTGCAACATATAGATACAGCAGATAAAGTCATAAATATATACTTATGATTTTACGTCGATTAAATGGCGATATCTGTCTCTCGAAAAAGACTCATTCTAGCCTCTGTAGATACTAGAATCATTTTATCACGGTCAAATCCTAAATTTGCTCTTAAAATAAAAAGTAAACCTACTGCTACGGCTGTATGTCCAGAACCTGCTTTCAAACTGTTGGAGGCTTATCTCTATGTCAGAAAAGTGAAATTATCACCACAGCGTCATTTGGAAATTGAAAATTCGCTTTTGAATACCACAGCAAAGTACCCTATTAAGAGAGTTGAAACCAAGATATTTAATTTCACTCAAGGATTATCGAGTATCAATATCCTTAACATTGTGAACGGAAATTTACCACAGAAAGTAATAATAGGGATTGTGGAACATGAAACCTACACTCCGGGAATTATAAAAAGTCACCCTATAAATTCCAACCTTTCGGCCTTAGAGTATCAGTTTACATGTGAATGGACTGCCTCACGGACGTGATTATGAAATGTTATACAACGGAGACCTATCTCTCTGTACTCGACCTTTTTACGACTTAATAGCCAATACTGTATCATGTAATGATAGTGGGACAGGCTTAAATCTTGAAGAATACGCAAAGAATAGTAATTTATACGCCTTTGATCTCAGTGCAGATCTTTCAGCTTGTAACGCCTATCATTTAAACATTTTGAGAAAGGGTACCCTAGGACTAAGTCTCTCTTTTGGATCGAGTCTACAATCACCCATCACTGTAGTGGTCTATCTTGAGCATCCTCAACTCATTGAAATTGACCGAGTACGCAACGTAACTTTTGAATTATTAAAGATGAATGAAGAGGAAATAAAATCGGTGTTTAAAAATGAATCTCGCTTTTTAGGAGTGTTTGCTATTAACGAAATAAACTCTGTAAAGTAGAAGGATACCTGCTTCATATTCAATACATTGCCTCGTCACATCACCTCAACAGGACATTGAACCGTTTATAGAGCAGAAACCGATACTGTTCACATAATTGATTCTTTGAACTTAAAATTTATATTTGAATAATCATTATATTTACTATTTTTTAAAATATAATAATGTAAGCTGTGTAAAATACTATGTCTTACTCCTGTTCAACCCTTATAATTCCATTTGATGTGGAGTCTATTGATTTATTCATTATATGTTTTAAATAATGTATTTTTAAATAAACTTGTAAATATATTTTGATGCTAAAAATTTGTATGTCAATGATTTTAATAGTTTCTGATTATGTAATAAATGCTTTAAAATGAAAAACGCGATTTAACTACGCCTTTAAAAACTCGTAATATATACAAAGGTTTTTTTTGAATAAAAATTTTCTAACAATTTTATTATAAATAAAAAATGTTTATATAAAGAACTCTGTGTGTTTTTTATTCTTACATTACAAATTCAAAAATAAAAAAGTATTAAAAACAAAAATAAAAAGTAATAAAACAAAAAATAAAAAGTATTAAAAACAAAAATAAACAAAATATAAAGAAAACATAATGTTAATAAATATAGGAAAGTTAAAGCAGAAAAGCAGAGAGTTAAAGCAGTAAGCAGAGAGTTAAAGCAGTAAAGCAGAAAGTTAAAAGCAGTAAGCAGAAAGTTAAAGCAATAAAGCAGTAAAACAAAAGCATACTAATCCTTAGGTGTTAGTGGTATGATTTACTGATTTTACTGCTTTTAAGGTATGTAATGTTAAAGTTATGTATGAGTTAAAGCAGTAAAACATTGAGTTTTAACGCAGTAAAGCAGAAGTTATTAAAGCAGTAAAACATGAAGTTAAAGCAGTTAAAGCAAGAGTTAAGCCAGTAAAGCAGAGAGTTAAAGCAGTAAAGCAGAGAGTTAAAGCAGTAAAACCAATAAAACAAAAGCATACTAATCCCTAGGTGTTAGGTAATAACACTCTATTGATTTACTGATTTAACTGCTTTAAGGTATGTAAATATATGTTTTTAATAAAATTTCGTAACAATTGTAGTAAAGAATGACTCAAGTATATTTGAAAAAATTCTTGAATAGTTTAGCATGATATCATATTTTTCGCTCGCGCGGTAATATTCGTCTGCGGACGCACGCGGCGGCGGGTACGCGGATATGGCGCCTGCGGGCGCACTCGGCGGCGGTTTTCGCGGAGGGGCTGACCTGCGGACGCGAACTCTGAAACGTTTGCGGTCACTGTCTCAAATGTGTAGCTCTTTTAGATCTATATTCTGCCATGCTATCAGTGTTATAAAAATACTAAACTCATAGTAGGAAGCATTCTAGCAGATTTGTAATATAACACCAATCGAATCTCATACTTATTGCCTAGGGGTAGACACCCATATTAGGGCTATTTGGGGCTCAGGGGAGGCTAGAAAAGGGCTTGAAAAAAGTGCACTCAGTGCACTATGTGCACTCACTTGCACATGTGGCACTCATGGCAACTATGTGGCACTCACATTGGCACGTCATTGGCACTCATGGTCACTCACCTGGCACTCCCTGCACTCATCTAATACTCATAGAACACTAATAGAACCTCACTAGATACTTCTTACGGTGATTGGAGCCATTAAAGCCATCAAGTTAGCTGGGTCAAAATTGACCCACGGTATTATGGGCAAGTCAAGGCCGAAATCTCATGGCAAACAAGGTTAGACTCAAAAGAAGGGCTAGTCCTAAAGGAAGGACAAAAAATTACGGTGGGCCAAATTGACCCATGGAAGACCAAAGGGTGTGTATGTGTGTGCGCAATAAGTGTAAATGTTAGTGTAAAGTATCTATGGGTAAATGTAAGTGTCATAGTGAATGGTTGTTTAAGTGTAAGTGTGTGTGTGTGGTGTGTGTGTGTGTGTGTGGTGTGTGTGTGTGTGTGTGTGTGTGTGTGTGTGTAGGTGTTCAAGTTTAAGGATAGATCCATACATGCCGTTCAGTTAGAACGAAAATTGTGAGGGTGGGTGCACGAAGTGCCAGAAATGGCGTGGGCAAATTGACCCATGGTATATGCAAGGTCAAGGCCTAAATATCATGGTCAAACAAGGTTAAGACATCAAAAAAGGCTAAGCCCTAAAGGAAGGACAACTAAAATTACCGTGGGTCAAAATTGACCCATTGAAGGACCAAAAAATTAACGTGGGTCAAATTAACCATGGTATCTGTCAAGCTTTGGAGCAAAGGGGAAGGGACAAAAAAGGTTAAGGCATCAAAAAATAGGGCTAAGCCCTAAATGAAGATCAAAAAATTACCGTGGCAAAAATTTAACCCATGGTCGAAAAAATTAGGGGTCGTAGGGGGTAATACGTACGACGGAGGCTTCGCCTCCGTCTGGCGCAACCCCTGGCGCAACCCTTCTTCGAAGGGTTGCGAAAAATTAGGGTTGCACAAAATTAGGGTTGCCAAAAAATTAGGGTTGCCCCAATAAAATACCGTGGGCCAAAATGACCGCATGGAAGATCAAAGGGTGGCCGAAAAAGGTACGGTCAAAAAGGTCGAGGGAAAAAAGGTCAAAGCCAGGTTAAAAAATTTTGGCTCAAAAAGTCAGGTGGGTCAAGGTCAAGGTCAGTCAAGGTTCAAAAAAGGTCAGAAAGGTCGGGTAGGTGGTCAAGGTCATTTTCGTCCGAAATGGATCCCCTACTACTGCTGTAATGAAATACATCTTTTACGCCTATATATATATATATAATATAATATATATAATATATATATATATAATATATTTTTATATTATATATATATTTATATATATATATATTATATTATATATATATATATATATATATATTATAATATATATATATATATATATATTTATATAATAATTATATATAATCTAATATAATAAGTAATATATATAATTATCTATATATATTATAAATGTTGGAAAGACCAAATATTAAATTTCTAAGAAAAACTGAGTAATTTAAAATATTAAAAAAAAATTTTTATAAAAAAAATCACAAATCCCCTTTTTTACCCTTAAAAATTTTTTGTTTTTAACTTTGACCACCGGCAAGAGAGTGAGGCAAATCCGAGATAACTTCTTCAGTTTTTATGTCAATATTTCGATGGAGGAGGGCAAGTCCAGTAAATCTTTCATCTCCAATAGTATTTCTCAAGTAGGTTTTCAGAAGTCTTAATGTTAAAAAGCTTCTTTCTACTGAAGTAGTAGACACGGGTAAAATTGCCAGTATTTGCAACAAGATGTAAATATTTGGAAATTGTGACTGGGAACAAGAAACTAGTCCGTCTATTGCTGTT
Source organism: Trachelipus rathkii (assembly GCA_015478945.1). Lineage (NCBI taxonomy): Eukaryota > Metazoa > Arthropoda > Malacostraca > Isopoda > Trachelipodidae > Trachelipus > Trachelipus rathkii. The sequence goes on from JABUQX010102771.1 coordinate 7,937, forward strand.
TTTGGACGATCTGTGCTGTGATGCCATTTCAACTTCCATAAATCTCATTCTGCTTTACTAAATCTTCATTTGGGATTTCGAGATCTTCCTTGTAAAATATTACACAATCTTTTATCTTCTCGTATGGCACATTACACCTGTTCGGTATGACAAATTGCAAGGAAGAAATAATTTCTTTATGATTTAAAAACCTCTCTCCTAATGCTGATATTAAATCGTCCAAAAATGGTATAAAAATTGATGTACAATAATATGTTTTGGGGTCGAAGTAGGAATGTGGGACTGTAATTTTTTAGAACTTGTTAATTTTGTACAGCAGTTTCAATACCCCAGCTCTGATACTCTTATTACATTCTTCAAAAATCTGCTGAATTTAATGGATGCCATTTTCTCTGATGGCTCAAGTTTATTTTAACTAAAGGAGTTACGAGATTTGTTCCTGACAGCGACGAACTATATAAAATTAATTTAACCTCTGCCCCTTATAATTATTAACAGATATGATACTTAAAATATTTTAGTGTCTAGAAAATTTCGGGGGGGGCCATGGCTCCCCCGCCCCCCCCGGATACGCCACTCGTATATATATATATATATATATATATATATATATATATATATATATATATATATATATATATATATATATATATATATATAATTTATATATTTATATATATATATATATATATATATATATATATATATATATATATATATATATATATATATATATATATATATATATATATATATATATATATAAATATATATATATATATATATATATTATATATCATACAACTTTTAAGTACTATATTTCAATTGTAATTCTTTGTTTTCTTGAATATATTTTGAAATGCCTCTGCGATATCATTTCCAGTTTTCTTTTTAATAAAAGTATCCCAAATATATTTTTTTAATTTATTTATATTTGAATACATAATTTATATTTTTAAATACAATTTAAAATTTTTAAATACATTATTTTTCTTTGTTTGTTAAAGTATTTAAAAAATATCTTCATTTTATGCATTTATGCATATTTAGATATAATTACTGGCGTATATTTAGATGTATTTTAAATGCCTTACAATTAAATACTTGAATATGTAAGTTTTGTGAGTAATTTTGTAAGGGCATTGCCCTACCCTAAGGAAGGGAACTGGGCTATGTAATTATTACCTAGGTGTTTTATATATAATATAATATATATATACAGTATATATTATATATATATATATATATATATATATATATAATATTATATATATTATATATATTTATATTTCTATATATATATATATACTATATATATATATATTTATATATATACTTTTTTTTTTTTTTTCCTCTCTCTCTCTCTCTCATCTCTCTCTCTCTCACTCCTCTCTATATATAATATATATTATAATAATATATATATAATATATATATATAGTATATATATATATATATTATATATATATATATATATATATAGTATATATATATACTTATATATATTTAGAGTTTCAATCAGAAATAGGTGAGATTTACCTTAAGAAAGTCCAAGAATATGAGAAAGTTCCAAGAATATGACCAACGAATCAGTCTAATACCCAACAATGTTACCTCCGAACGCCAATGTTTTTCCAACAGCAGTTGTTTGCAGACGCACCGTTTAATCCTTAAATCTATAAATGGTGGGTGTTCCTCAAGAGTTCTGCTGCCAACCTCGATCCTTTTTTTTCTGCTTTTCATTTAATAACCTCTCTCTTCTCTCTCTCTCTCTCTCTATTATATATATATATATATAATATATAATATATATATAGATCTATATATATATATATATATATATTATATATATATAGTATATAATATTATATATATATTATATAATATATTTTTTTTCCAGGCTTCAAAAAATCAGTTCCTTATCTTTCTACCCGACATAATCTTCCACACAAATATAACATCTTCGAAGAACACATTAAAAACCTTCGTCTGACCTTAATATTCTTTGTGGTTCTTTTTCCAGGGATCTTTCGTGAAAGGTTCACATTACTTCACTTTCTAAAC
>JABUQX010102771.1:15000-17034 GCA_015478945.1 Trachelipus rathkii
TGCGGAGGTGCGCTAGCGGACTACCCCTAAATGAGCGGGGTGCCCACCTCTGATATATATATATATATATATATATATATATATATATATATATATATATATATATATATATATATATATATATATATATATATATATATATATATATATATATATATATATATATAATCATTGTCAAAATATGTCCAAAATAAAGAAAATATATATATATATATATATATATATATATATATATATATATATATATATATATATATATATATATATATATATATATATATATATATATATATATATATATATATATATATATATAATCACAAACTCAAATTCATCACAAAAAAACACCCGAACCTTCTCCCTGATCTAAAACCTAACCTTCCCCGTATTCCTCAATTCTACGGAGTACCAAAAACACATAAAAACAACATCCCCGTCAGGCCTATCATCTCCAACACTAATTCTGTTACATATAAACTTTCCTCATGGTTGTCCAAACAACTGAAACCTTTACTAGGACATATCTCACCCTCCCACCTAAAAAACTCTGAAGACTTTATTCAAAAAACTCATAATATCTTGCCCCACAATAACCACATTCTCAGATTTGACGTTACCTCCCTCCTCACGTCAGTCTCATCCCTTTCACCATCTCCTTACTAGAAAGATTCTTTAACGAAAACAACTACAACCTAGATTACCCTTTCCCTTTCCTCAAACAACTAATTTTACTCACCCTTGAACACAATTTTTTCTATTTTAACAACACTTTCTACAAACAAAATTCAGGACTAAGCATGGGATCTCCTCTCTCCCCCATACTTAGCAACATATTCATGGAACTTATTGAACACTTTTTCATACTTAACCACCCTCTTCTTGCTAACACCACATGGCCTCGCTATGTGGATGATATTTTTATCTCCAGTCCCCTAACCACCAACCCAACTCTCATACTTGACTATATCAACTCCATCCACCCTAACATAAATTTCACAATGGAACTCTCTAATAACCACACCCTACCTTTCCTAGATACCCTCCTCTCTTGGCATAGTTGTCCTAACATACTCTTTAGCGTTTACCGCAAACCTACTTTCAACCCTTCTTACATACATTGGTACTCCACACACTCTCAACACATTAAATCTGGTGTTCTTACCGCTCTCTTCTTAAAGAGCTTTACGCATCTGTTCCCCTTCTCTTTTACAAAATGAAATCAAATACATTTTCAATACTTTCAAGAAATTCTCTTATCCTACCTACACAATCAAAAGATCACTTAAAAAAGCAAAAAATAAATTCTACAACCCTACCACCCAGACCAACACACACTCTCTCACCTATTTTCCCATTCCTCACATACCAGATCATCAAATCCTTAAAACTTTACCCTCAACATTAAGACTAACCTCCTCTAACACCTCGTCTCTAAAAAGAATCTTCAAACCACCTACTCATATACAAAACAACATCTCACAATGCATATACAAAATCCCATGCTATCAATGCACCTCACAATACATATGCGAAACAAATGACTGCAAAAGAAGACTCTATCAACATAAACATGATCTTTCTTATGACTCTCAAAACTCCGCTCTTACCACACATAGATCCAATCTCAATCATAACATCAACATCAATGATATGCGCCCCATCCTACAGGTACTCGACCCCACCAAACGCAAACTCATAGAATCACTATGCATAAAAAAATCTTCCTAATTTTAACATACAAAAAGGAGAATATACATTTGATCCCACACTTAACAAACATTCTTTCCACCACACCTTTTTTCAAAAATATAAAATCAAAATTTACTTAAATCTAAACTACTTCTCATTTTAACAATATTACATAAATTTACAAAATTTCATTAAATTTTATTTAGTCTTCAAATAACAACGTCCGAAGAGGATCCAGATAAAATAAGGATCGAAAGCTCACGTTCACAAACATCATATGAAGACCATGTAAATACTTTTAAATATATTCTTAAAGATTTATTGATATTAATATTTAAGGCCTTA
>JABUQX010102772.1:0-20000 GCA_015478945.1 Trachelipus rathkii
AATTAATAATAATAAACCTAATAATAATTCAGTTGGCAATAATAAATAATACATAATAATAATAATAATACATAATATATACTAATTAATAATAATAATAATAATTAACTAATTATATAATAATAATATATTAAGAAATACCTCACTACTTACTACTCCAATTTTCTTCTAACCACGACCTACTACTAATAATAATAATATCTATATAATAAATATATAATATTCAATATTATATATATAATGATTTAATAATAATATATATATAATTAATAATACATATATAATAATCATAATAATAATACTTTAATACAATAATATATATATATCATAATCGATATAATAATATAATATAAAATATCAATAACAATAATAAATTAAATAAAATATATATTGAATAAGTGAGACTCAATAATATATAATTAAATAATATATATTAATATAAATAATAATTAATATTAATAATAATTAATATATATATAATAATACATAATAATCAAAAATATTATAAGAATAATCATTTTAATAACTAATAACTAAATAATATATACATATATAAAAATACATAAAATCATATAAATTAATAAATAATAATAAAGAATAATAACATAATAATAAATCATATATATAATAATAAAATTCACAAAATAATAATAATAACATATACTATATAATTAATAATTAATAATAATAATCTATATAATTTAATAATAATAATAAAATATAATAATATGAATAATAATAATATTTTATATAACATCTACTTCAACTTTTTCTATCTAACTCCTTGGTAGCATGAATTTTATTTATTCACGATTACTACTACTACTACTTACTTACATTTTTAATACTCAAATAATTAATATATAATGAAATTAATATCTTATAAATACATAATATATAATAAATTAATCAATAATAATTAATAATAAATAATATTAATAATAATAATAATAATAATAAACAAAGAATAAGATGAACCTCTACATAATTGGGATAATCATGTCTAATGTTTAAAATCAATCAATATCACGATAATATTCATCAAGATAATGTATATCATAATAATGGAAAAGGATGATAATTATAATGTCATGAGAATTATATTCAATAACATAAATGGAAATAATCATAATTATTAACTAATTAATTATTAATAATAATAATTTTTCTACTAATAATAAATAAAATAAAATTATTAATAAAAATAATAATAATAATAATTACATACATAATAATAATAATATATAATATAATAATAATAAAAATCAATAATATATAATAAAATAATTAAATAATATATAATAATTAATATATAATAATAATTAAATGAATATCATAATTACATAATTAATTATATGATAATTTTTTATATCTTTCATGTACTGAAATCAATGAAATAATGCTTTGGCCGCTAAGATATGATGACATTATTTGTGATCTCAAGGTAATGTAGCATACCATATTTAATCTAATAATTTAAGATTTAAAATATAATATTAGTAGAAGCGTAAGTTAATGTAATAATAATAATTTAATTAATAATAATTAAGATTTATATCTAATAAATTAGATCATAGTAATGATCTAATTTGTGATTTAATATAGACTAATAATAAATAAAGTGTATATAATCATTATTATTATCATAATAGCTGGACATAAGAAATATAATATAATCACATTATATCATTATATATTATATAATATATACATTTACCTAGATAGATAATCTAATCAATACTATCAAGTGAATATATATTTAGAGTTACATTAATCGCTAATGAATAGATAAACAACATAGAAGTAATTATTAAACTTAATAATAATTATATTTCACCCTATATCATATAATAATAATAAATAATATATAATAAATATTATAATAAATTAACGTAATAATGTAATAATATTAATAAATTCTCAATAATAATAATTATTTCATTTCAAATTTTAAATTTTTATTCAAATTAAATTAATATAACTACTTTGCTTACATAGTACAATATTTTACAACTAACATTATCAGCAATTATATTATATACTTAAAACTTAATTATTCTCATAGTTCTGAAAGTGGGTCTACTAATTTGCATAATCACAAACATTTTGTTCACGAAGTAGTCCTATTCTGAGCCCGTGAAATATAATTTAATATAAGACAATAAGTTTAATAAAATGAATGAATGTATAAAATAAAACACCATAATAATAATAATATATATCATAATAATATATCATAATTAAATTTAATCAAAATATAATTAATTAATAATATATATAATAATTTATATAATTAATAATAATGATTAATAATTAAATATTAATAATAATAATAATCAATAATAATAATCATATTATAATATTTAATATTTTTACCAGGTAATAATTAATAATCATATAATAAATTATATAATAATAATCACATATATTAAATATATTAACACTAAATAATAAAATAAATACATAACTCAATATAATAAAATTGAAAATTTAATAATCAATAATATAATAATTTATTAATGAGAATTACCAATTAATCAAGATAGAATCTAAAATAGAATATAACATATTAAGAAAGAAAAATTCAATAATATATTAATAATAATAAGACTATATCATCATAATAATAATAATAATTAATATTCTATAATAATAACCCTCTCTAAATTTATTACCAATAAATAATATAATAATAACTAATAATATTAGTAGTCACCAAATGGTGGACTTATAATAAGGAATAATGATAATAAAAATAATAAATAATAATAATAATATTATTATAATAATAATATAATAATATATAAAATAAAGAACAGCAATAACAAATAATATTAATAATAACAGTAATACATTATTATTTGATATAAAACAGATATATAATAGAATATTTACCTATTTATATTATCTTCCTTACTAGTTTCTATACTATATCGTCTTCTTATCTCTTCTCTTTATTCTCTATACCTTTATTTTCTCGTCTCATCTTCTCTCTCTCTCTTTCTTCTTTTTATTTAAGCTTTTCAATCTAATTTTTTTCTATTCTCTCTCTCTCTTATATATTTTCTTTTATCTATATCCTTCTTCTATTCTCTAATCTTTTCTTCTAATCTCTTCCTCTAATCTTTTCTTCTATCTGTCTACATCTTATTTTTATTTCTTACTATATTATCTAGTATATTATATATACTTTTTAATATATGTATATATAATTATATATATCACAATACTAAATTACAACAGTAATAATCAAATGGTAATTAAATAATATAGAACATAGTATACTGTCAGTAAGCCGACTATCTATATGTCCAGTGGAATGAATATCACGTTCACTGTCCACTGGATGGAATACCACGTTCAGTTTACAATAATAAACAATATAAAAATATAATAAAATACTTTATCATTGCGTGCGCATTTGTAAGCTATATATAGAGTAGATTAAATATAGAGAAATAACTTATTATTAATAATATAACATCTTTAACCGATGACTTTCTTAAATACTAATTAATATAAATAATAAATCAATCAATAAATAAATAATATATAATAATAATAAAAATAATACATTAATAATACAATAATAATTACATAATATAAATAATAATTAAATAATTATATATATATATAAATAAATAATGATAATAATAAATAATTATATATAAATAATAAATATACTTATAATAATAAAATAATAATAATATCAACTTAATTATATATAAATAATAATATAAAATAATATATAATATATATTATAATTATAATAATAATTATAATTAATATAATAATAATAATTCTCAATTATATAATATTAAATAATATAGTCATTGCATAAAATAATATATTAATCATAATAATAATATAATCTAATCATAATAATAATATATAATAAATAATCAATAACATATAATAAATAATAATTTAAATAATATATATAATAATAATAATCAATAAATAGAATAATTATCATAATAATATATAAATTAATAATTAATAAAATATATGTAATATTATTAGTACTACATTATATGTCAGTCATTGTTATTATGTAAGTTTTAATATTTAGAGGAAGATCAAATATTTGGATTGGTATTTATTACTTATTTATATACTTCTCTTTAACAATTGAGTTTACTACGAATGCCTTATTATGATTTATGTACAGAATTTTCATTAACTTTTTCTCAGACTTACTCTAGAGTAAAATATCTGTAAAAGTAACTTTAGCAACAATTTATATAGCCTAATTAATACTTAGCTTGTCCTACATTTTTTCTCTAATAAATATAAGAATAGAGAGTATTTAATCAAGTGATATCAAATATTATTTCTATCTTAGATCATTATTAATCTCTTTATGAATTTGGTATATATAAAGTATAGTATTGAAATTAGTTTATCCTTAATATTTTTGAATTAAGTATCTTTGCTGTTTCCTTAATAGAACTAGAGATAACTTAATTACACAGGTCTTTCTCAAAAAAATTGAGTCAAATATTTTAAGTTTTTTAACATAAAGGTGCAGGTATATTGCATCATTAGAAGTTTTATAGTTGACTTAACATGATTCTGAATGAAGCTGATTTTTTGCCTATCATAAAATAACCGAGAATTATAAATAAGCTTGTAATTTGCCTACTATTTAACCATTAGAACTGTGAAAACCATATAATGATGTGGGGTATATGTGCATAATAGTTAATATTCTTCTTCAATATATATAAAAGAAGAATTTTTTCAATTTCAGACTAGTAGTTATGGATGAGCATCCGGTTATTGTTATGGGATGAGAAAAACCGGGGCCTTCTTAAAAAATCTTACCGTTTGAAGCGATTCTTTTTTTGGGACTAGTGGATATTAGGCTTAGTGGTTATAAGACACTCCGCTTTACCATTGTCCCTTTACTTTTTCCCCTTCTAAATCTCTAACGCAAACAAGGAAGCGGAGGTATCCATTGTGTTCGATAATCCCACGCTGAAGATCAAGTAAAATCATTCTGATGACTCAATTTCATTTTAACAATGGGCCAATAATAAACAATTAATTAATAATAAATACATAATAAGTAATAATAATAATTAATATATATATAATAATAATAATAATATCATTAATAATGATACATAAATAATTTATAATTAATTAATTAAATAATTATATTAATTAATATCATAAATAATAATTGATATCATTAAATAATATAATTAATAATTCGATCTAACAAATATCATAATTCAATTACTAATAATAATAATTAATAATTATAATAATATATATCATAATCAATAAATTAATATCTTAATAAAAAATTATATCTATATACCTAATAATTAATAACTATAATAAATAATAATCTTAATAAATAAATAATAATAATAAATATATAATAAAAACATAATAAATAATAATAATAATAATAATAATAATAATAAATGTATTAGGTAGCCATAATGATATTAATAATAATATATAATAATAATAAATAATAATAATAAAAATAATACTAATTAAATAATAAATAATTAATTATATAATAAAGCTATTGTAATGATAAGTAATGTAATTATATAAAATAATAAAGGCAGAGAAGAAGAAGTGGAATATTAATAATGTAAATAATAATAATAATAATGTGTTTATATAATAATTATAATAATTAATAATAATAAATAATAATAAATAATTATAATTATAATTAATAATGATAAATAATTACATTAATTATAATAATAATAATATCATAATAATAAATAATAAATCTTAATTAATAATAATAATAATTCTCTCTATCTTTTATATATAAATTAATATATAATCTTATAATAATAATATCTATATATTATTTAACTCAATAATAATTTAATATATAATAATAATATAATAATATAATTAATATATAATAATTAATAATTAATCATATAATATAATTAATATAATCAATATATCAACTAATATATAATATATTAATAATACTAATAAGAAGAAGAAGGAGAAGAAAGAAGAACTACAGAACTTACTAAGAAACCGACTAGCCAATTAACATGATTTACAGTCTAACATCATCAAAGCTAGTCTGTCTTTTAGATTATTTTTATTATTGTTTATTCTATTGTTGGAGTCTGTAATTCACAAAACCTGTTTATGTTAAATTATTTTTGTAAAAATAAGCTAACCATATTATTTTTAAACCTATTCTCTAATGTAACAATACTGAGTCTCTACTCAATACATTAAATGCTATTATTGCATTATCCATTAAGACCAATTCTTAAACATCATAGTATTGTTTAATACTTTATGTTTATTCATATGTGTATTTATGATCTGACAGATATTGAGAGATCATACCGTGTCTTAGAGTAACTACTATATTTTTTAAATGCGTGAACTATCAAAAAAATATTTTCTGATTTATTTAATATTCAGTGTGAATCAAATTAGATCAACCGCAATGACACAGATAATGTTTAGTTGCTGATAAAACATCAATAAAGCCAAATCAGCTTTTAATCAACAGCCATATACATGACTGTGTCGAGAAAGAATAATCTCATGTCTTTAAGAAATAAGTAACATATGTTCTATAATGCGTAAAACAAAATCAAAGCCCATCAACATAACTACATTATTTTACCATTATTACAGTTAATCTTTTGTTATAGATGTTCTTATTCTGCGTATAACAAACCATCTAAAATAGACTATTATATTACAGGTTAATTGTGATCCGAATGAGATTTCATCAACTTATCTAACTAAGAAACCGGATAACTTTGCAAGCCATCGAAACATCAATATAGTCATCTATAACAAGCCGTAATTTAACAATTTTTTACGCAGTTTTATAATCATTTTCTCTAACATATTTCAATTTTTTCTTTTAAAGTTGAATTTTACCATATAACTTCAGGATTTACTACATGACTCTTGTGTTTATGATATACATTAACGATGTTGAATTGTGACGCCTTTCTACTTCGTATTTCAGCACCAATATCCTTAAAATTGTTTATCTAACTATCTTTCTGAATTTATGAATCGTATGTGAGTCCATCTGTTCCAAACCTATATTCATAACAGAACATACTATTATTCCACGCTAATTGCTTTCCGATTCTACACTATTTCGTAATGTCGATAAGTATAACTCTTTCGCTCATATTTTTTCCCTGTTTGAAATTATTCCGTGTTATGAAGAGTTTCACTCTATAAATAGTTTTGACCTATTATTCTGTTTCTAGTTTATCGAGTCTAACCTAAATTATTATTTGAGTAGAGAGTATCGCAGCCTGTAATCGATATCATTGAGTCTAGAGAGCTTTATTTATGTATTTTGCATAATATATCTGCTTTATCTAATTTTTCCCTACTTCTATATTCTGTGCTTCTTGTGCCGCTCTCCAAATGTGAATGATTTGGATTCTAGAATTCACTCTGTTAAGTTCTGTATTTTCGTAATGATTTACCTCATTCTCAATCTCGGTATTTACATTGTTTAGTGTTGCCCGTTTCCTGCTTGTTGTATGAGAATCTTTCAAGGTTTTTGGTTGTCTTTTTTTGTAAGGTTACCTGGACTTGTTCCCAAAATCTTTGTGTTCAACACTTGTGTATGAGTTCGTTCCCTCCAGATGAGGTCGTTATACTAATGTTTATAGAGACGCACTATTTTACGTATTCTTGAGATTGTTAATATTTCGAAGTTTCTGGGCATAAATTCCGTCAGAGCCAATTTATTTGCCTATTTTAAAAGCTTTCATGCATCTTATTTCTGTTTTTCGTGTGGCGCAACTTTAAATACAATTCCATTATATTATATTTTATTCACTTAGTATTTTCCCTCACTTTAGAGACCTAACTTCTTGTCGATAAGTTTTGTGTCAAACTTATTTGTTATATTCATTTTAATTTCAATTAGTTTCCTGCTTGCACCGAAAATGTTGGATATCAGACTTCATTACTATTTATCGTATATGACAATTTCTTATTTGTGTGTGCGATTGTTTGTGTATCTCATATTTATCAATCTTTGTTTAAGTTCGCTTGTGAGTAATTGATATCTTTGTCATCAAATATTCATGACGATTTGTTTGTTCCAAAGTCTTTTTTCTTATCATCCGCTAATATTATTTCCGAAATATATTTGCAAACGAATTAGATGTCATATTATTTTTATTCATATTATCATTAATATTATTAAGAATCACTAAATTGTACCCAGGACATGATCCTTAAACGGGTAACACCACTAGTTAACATATTCGTCCATCTGAAGCATTTCACATTCGCATAATTACTCAGATAACTTAACTCGCTATTGTTGTCTTTATTTTCCGAAAGCCCTAATTTTTAATCCAATTTAAAAGTATCTTTTGCGTCTTCCATTTTGGTTCTTCTACAGACCTTTCCCAATCATCCTTGCAGATTCTCCAGAGGATGAGTTGCTTAGTTACTAAGCTTTTCAAATATGACATCGAAGGAACTTTATAATATCATTATTCTACTATTCTGTCTTAATTATACACACATTAAATAAAATTTCAGTAAATCTTTGATTATAGCATGATCTATTCTCTCTTATAACCCTAGTCGTTGAGACGGTATCTCCTAATGAGAAATCCATAGATCTTCAAGATGTGTCAACTAACCTATTAGTTTAAGTAATGACTTCCAACCATAATTTTTTACAAACTATAAGAATCCCAAATGCTAAATTGGTCTAAGTAGTTTATTCTGAACCTTATTATCTTTATGATTATCTTTTCTAACTTACGATCTTCTCTTTTTTGAAATGGTCAAGTTTTATATTACGCAATTTTGGAATCAATCTGAGGAACTATTCCTTTCAACTTTATAAGATCTTATTAGTGGTAATAAGCATTCAGTATCAAAGAAGTTTCACTAAAAAATTAATGTCCTTTCAAAATTTATTTGGAGAATGAATCTGTTGCAGAATATGTATCATCTCTTGGTCCGCCAGTGATCTATATGTAATACTATAATAGTTTTATTAACCATTTGCATTGACGTCAACGTCCGAAACTCGCTCCTTCTAGAATTTTCAAATAGTATTCTTATAATCTTTAATAATGATTTGTCGTCATAAAATCCCTTAATTTTCTTCCGATGGCTAGACAGCGTCTACCTCCTAAGAATTCTCTTTCGTTAAAATATCTGGTCTGAAGTAAAAAAATGTATCTTATAAAATGTTTTGCCATAAACTCTAGTCACGTTCTCTACTGTCCGTCATGATCTTAAACTTACCATTACAATTCCCATTAATTTAAGTCAACTTTGAAGTTCCTTAATGGATAACTTTTGCTTATTAAAATATTTGAGTAAAAACTCTTTTTAAGATTAATTTTTACATTCACAGCGCATATACTTAAATTCTTCACATAGTTTCGTTTATATTTTATATTATCATACATTAGCTCGTATTTTGCAGCTTAGCCGATCAAGCTTGTGAACTATTAATTTCTTTATCCACTGAAGGAGGACGCACCTTCCATAGTTCATTTGATTAATTATCCTCTATTCTATAATTCACTATTTACAATAGAAGCGTCTTATTTCATTTCTATTTCTCACCTCCACTTACCATCTTTACTTTCACGAATTATTAGGTAAAATTGATATACAATCTCATTTCATATCATTCCTGTACCAAAAAATCTGTTTTCTCTTTCCTATTCACAACTATCTATGTAAGCAACGTATCTCCCACAAATTACATATTTGCATTCCTGTACATCTCAATCACCAGATAATAGACTAGAATACTTAAATGTTCGTATAAGACCAATTAGAATTTGGCTGTTCTATATAAATCTGAGAATATTCATCAATTAGTATTAATTGGTATTGGTGGTATTTTTGTTTTCAATAAAATTTATTCATTACAATTATTTTTAATCATTGTTCTGATCACCTTTCTTACCAAATGGGTTCGATAACCTCAAAAACTTCTTACCAAGTTCAACTGACTCACTATTAGTAGGTCTAAAATATTGCTTCTCCCCTTGTAGTGCAAGTTTCAATTATTTGAAAAAGATAAATTATCTCCTTAAGAATTATAGTTAAAATCTCGCTTTCACTCTTCTGGTCTGTCCTATCAAGATACAAATTTATAAGTCCAAATAGTTTGTGCTGTTAAAGTCTGCTCTAACAAATTATTCTGGAATCCTTTCCTCGAGACTCTGCTCCAATTCTTTATTATCCTAAAGCTAATCTATATTACTGAATTTGTGAGGCAACTGGATGGAAACATAGATATTTATTCTAAGGACGATTGGATGATAAACATTTCCATTTTAACTCCAAGTATATTAATTTCATTAACATCAGCTAGTTCCAGCGAGCTAGTATATATCCATAATTTTTAATAGTAAGTTCCAATAGAGACTATTTTTCCTCGACATTGTTTCTCTACTCTTTTGTGAAGTAACTAATTATCAGCCATTAAATTTGAAATTTCACGAAACCATAAAATCACGATAGCTTTAAAGTTGCAACTCATTTTTTCATCTTAAATGTATGGTACTTTCGTATATTTCTTCTGTAATTATTGGAACCAAGCTTTAAATTTCAGTTGATTACTTGTTTCTGGATGACTTTTTGGGTTCAACAAGAAAGATACTGCTTTAATTAGAACATATCGAAGGCGAAGCACTTAGGAGTGACCATCTCGAAAACTCTGTTATCTTTAAGCAATCTGTGTTCGTCTCAGCTGTGTATTTTCCCTTAACCTCTTTGTCCCGATCCGACCCCAATCTTTGCATCACCAAAAATTGATCATCTCAAAATAGGATGCACACCATCCCCTTTTGCATATAACAATTTTGATCAGTAAAACTTTCCCGGAAAAATAGCAAAGAGAGTGACGTTTTCTTCTAACTTCTCTTCATGCAAAACTCTTCTTTCCACGGAGTGCTGGTATGTTGAAAAGATATACAGCCACAGATGATGTCGGCTGGAAAAGTCTTAAGCACCCGGCATTAAAGTTAGCGAGACAGAGCGACAAGCGATGTTCCAGGCAAACACACAGGACAACAACTATTTACGTGTCTCTTTTAATCATTCTCGTGTGCAGGATTAGTATAATTGAATATCATGCCTAAGTAGCTTGCAATGAAACTAGACTTCAAGTTGAGCATCTACGAGCGCAATAGTTATTTCCTTTGGTATAGCGTCATTTCACGGACGACTGCCGAATACAGTGCGGGGAACGCAAATGCAGACTCAGACTATTATTATGCCATATGAGAGAGTCTTGTAAATCCTTCAGATTCTCCAGTGTTTCATTCAAGACATTAAATATCCGAGTGAGATTTTCTCACTCACCGAACAAGTTGGCTATTTTAATATTTCTTTATTGTAGGATAAGCGCTAAGATACACCAATTGGTTGGTTGAGTGTCATGTCGTACGTGAGCTATACTACATTGTGTTATAATTATCCTATATCCAAAACTGTTCAGTTTTCAACATTTTTTCATAAAACTTCTAAGATTGAAGGAAAAGAATTCGAAGTTGAGTAAGTATCCTACGATTAGGGTCTTAATTATTTGTTATCGACTCCATCTAGTAGACCTTACGTTTAAATTTAAAGATCTTTGTCATTGTTCCATTCGAATGGTTCACTTTTAGTTTTCCTCTGTATTTCCTATTATACCACGTCTAAATTGAGTTGTTAAGAAGTAATTTAAAGCTATTCTGACGCGCAACATGGCCCCGTGTGAGAACATTAGTATGAAGATCTTGCCTCACGACTCGAACGATTCGTCTGACGATGAGCTGCCAGTCGGACTTCAGACGAGACATTTGTGTAGTTAGAGGGAGGTATAAGTCCAAATTCATTATCGTTCATCGTTCCTCTAAGCGCTACTTAAATCTACTCATCATTTTTTAGACAATGATTTCATATTGAAGCATATTTCTTCTATGAGATATGTTTCTTTCAAAAGCTAACCAAAGTATAATGCTAAGACAGAAACTACTTTTATTAGACCATACTCATAATTTCTTTAGGATAATCCTAAATTATCCCCCACTCCGTGCTAGACTTATCTTCCTACAAACAAGTTTAAAGCTTCAAAGTGAAACGGGTTGCATGGCATTGTTAAAATTTAATATAAGTTGCTTTCAAACCAAAGCAATAATTATTAAAAATAAAAAAATAAAATCTGAAAAAGTTAAAACTTACTGCATTCAAATTTAATTTGACAATTTTATATTATAATATAATAATTTTATATAGTGGTAAATAAGAAAGTAATAAATTTTTATACTTATAAAATTTATCTTTTACATCTTTTTATTCGCTTTACAAATTTTTTATTCTTTGTATTTTCCTATCTGCTTTGTTTATGAATTCTCGTTCACTCAATTTTCACAACGTCTTACGAGTTTTGAGAAGTCTAGTCAGTACGAATAAGAAAGATAAGAAGAAAGAAGAGAAAGATAGAAGAGAAAGAAGAAGAAGAAGAATATAGAAGAAGAAGAAGAAGAAGAAGAAGAAGAGAATGAAGAACAGAAGAAAGAAGAAGAAGAAGAATGAAGACGAAGTTGTAAAATAAATGAAAAAGAGGTATATGAAGATAGAATAAGAAGAAGAAGAAAGAATGATTGCAATGAAAAGAAAAAATAAAACTATAGAAAGAAAAAATAAGTAAAGAAATAAATTAAAAGAAAAAGAAAAGAAAAATGATCAAAATGAAAATAAAGAAAAAGAATAAATAAAAAGAAATAGAAAAAGAATTAAAGAAAATAGTAAATAAGAAAAAGAAAATAGAAAAAGAAAAGAAAAAGAAAAGAAAAAGAAAAGATAGAAAGAAATAAGAAAAAGAATAGAAAAGTAAATAGAAAGAAAATCAAGATGGCGGAAGTGAAGATGAAGAAGTCGGTGGATGTAAAAAGAGTAAAAAGCAGAAATAAACCCATGTAGACACTGAATAGAGGCACAGATATAGACGACATGAAGAACGGAAAGAGAAGAGGAAGGGACAACAGACCGAACACAAAGACACCCTGACATTGAGTAAGTAAGATAACAGTAGGGTAGAGAACTTACCATGTACAAATATACATAGAAGGGCTCTCACAGAGAATCGGAGCCTCTTGTACTCAGCCACGAAAGACTTCTATACTACAAGAATCTCTACCATCACAACGGTTCTTCTACGTCCACTGTGATCGGAGGAATATGAGGTCCTATTCATCATCTGTGCATTTAGAAACGGTTATAATTACGTCACCTGCTAATATTAGCGTTAGTGAAGAACCCCGCCTGCCTGAGAGGATATAACTGTTATTACAAAAGTGTATTAATTATTTGTAATTGTGATCGAGCACTGTTATGTCACGCGGCAATAGATCCTCTCGGACTGCTCACTAGAGTATGATGGAAGCCCCTCAATAAGGTGGTGTGACATGGCGGAGAAACAGCTGTTATTGAGCAAATTAACAAGACGTGATGTGTACAGATCCCGATGATTGGTCGACCGGCTTAGATAGCTGTCCTTTAAAAATACCCTCTGACCGCTGGTGCGACCATCCAAAATTGTAAGGGAGACAGGAAGTATTTATTGAATCCCATCCGTGACATCCGACCTGGATGGGGTCCACTCCATCTTTTTTTGACGGCTTGAACGTTAGAAATAACATCCGGCTCTATACGAGCGGTGCAAACATTATAAGCCCCCTTTGGTTTATTACATTTGATTAACTTGAAGATGATTTGCTGTGATCTATTACGCTGGACACCTCCCCTATAAGACACTCTTAGAGGTCGCTAGAACAGTACGGTAAACATTTGCAGGGGTAAATGTTACGCTCTAGGGGATAAACATTAAAACTGTTCAAAATAAGTTTTGAAATTACCAAATTATTATTCTTTTTTAAAAATTAATTTTATCTATATTTTAACATTATATATCAAATGTATCTCTCACAGGTACGTTTGAGAATTTTAAAGATATGTTCTTGTTCGTCTAAATTATCGTTTTTGATAAAGTAAAGACTTTCAGGATATATCATATCTACGTATAGTTGAGTCTCACAAACGCAATTTCTTAATAAGTAGTTGCTTATCTAACTTTTTCAATTGTAATATAATTCGTATGTTTACCGAACTATATATCACATTATTTCATAAGAGAGACTATTTCCACATTCTCTATATAATACAATTCCGTTAAGTGAAAGAATTTATATGATTGCTATACTTGGTTTGAAATCGTTATTAATAGAGCCATTAAAAGTTTTATGTTACCCATTAACTTTCCGTAGTTACATTATCTGCCTTAAATTAAAATTCATAATCTAAAGAAACATTAATATGGCGCTGGATATTTTCAAAATTTTATTTAAGTAATTTAGTTTGAAAGACTTCTATACTTATAATTTTTTCCTCTATTCAACTCTTTCCTTAGGTTTCTAAAGAATGTATTAATCCATATCACGCGTAGTCGATTGCGTCGTATGCTACTTTAACCCTCTCCAAATAATCTAGGGATTAATTTTTAGTTTGGATCTTTCTTTGAAATTCTTTCAATTTTTTCTTATGATTTCATTTTGTATTGAAAGGATATTCGCTGACCTCCAAAATTAACATGTAGACTGCGTATTATCCAGAATGATGATGTCTAACATAATGTTTTATTAAAAAGTAGGAAGATATTTTATTTTTTATAGATTTATATTCAAAGTTTCTGGCATAAGCCTAGAGGCTTTATTGCATTTCTTACAGCTTTCAAAGCACATTGTCCCTGCAACTTTAAAAAATCCATTATTAAGTGTTAATTACTCCGAGATCTACTTTTTCCTCCATTGAAACAATCATTTAAGATAACGACTGCATTCTATTTTTTGTAAATCGTAATATTTCACTGTTCCTCTAAATACTTCCCAAATGTTAATACCTTTACATTTATCGGTATTTAATCTCATTTGCCTATGTTTTTTTGTTACACTCACACTATATTACAATCCTTGTTCAATTTATCGCTT
The DNA here is from genome assembly GCA_015478945.1 of Trachelipus rathkii. Lineage (NCBI taxonomy): Eukaryota > Metazoa > Arthropoda > Malacostraca > Isopoda > Trachelipodidae > Trachelipus > Trachelipus rathkii. Next base: position 15,012 of record JABUQX010102772.1, read on the forward strand.
TTGGAGCTATATTTTGATAGTACGTTCTCTTCTATAAACATATTTGTATTAACGCGATTTTCTCTCAAGTTATTCGTATCTCAATCTCGCAAATTGAAATATTTGCCTAAGAATATTAATCAAATCCAATGTCTTTACAGTATATAAATTGAACAGTACATTGGACCTCAGGACAGAACCTTGGGGAGGTACACCACTAATAACAATCGCTCCCATACTGAGCATTCACATTAAATAACGACTCGTTTTGTCGTCGAGTCCAAGTAACCAAAGTTTGAAATCCAATTATAAAAGTCTTCTCTCGGAATACCATGAGCTCTAAGCTTTTTCAATAATCTTTTGATGAGGGACGGTATTCAAATGCTTTTTTGAAAATCTAGGTAAATAACATCAAAATATTTTTAGTGTATCTACATCGTTAATAACCACATTAAAGAATTCTAGTAAATTTGTTAAGCATGATCTATTTCTTTTAAAACCGTGTTGTGGGAATTCTTTAGCATTCCATGATCTTCAAGATGTGTAACCTATCTACCTATTAGTTAGTATTGCTTCAAGAATTTTTGCCAAATCAAAAACTAAGTTAACCCCAGAAGAATAACAACTAACAAGAAGAAGAACGAAGAAGAAGAAGAAGAAAGAAGACAGAAGAAGAAGAAGAAGAAGAGAAGAAGTAACGCAGAAGAAGAAGAAAGAAAGAAGAAGAAAGAAAGAAGAAGAAGAAGAAGAAGATAGAAGAAGAAGAATAGAAGAAGAAAGAAGAAGAAGCAAGAAAGAAGAAGAAGCAGAAGAAAGAAGAAAGAAGAAGAAAAGAAGAAGAAGAAGAAAGAAGAAAGAAGAAGAAAGAAGAAGAAGAAGAAGAAGTAAGAAGAAGTAAGAAGAAGAAGAAGACATGAAAAGAAGAAGAAGAAGAGGATAAGAAGAAGAAGAAGGAAGAAGAAGAAAAGAGAGAAGAAAATCACGAATTAGTCATAATTTATAACAATAGAAAATAATAATAATAATAATAATAATAATGAATAATAAAAATAATATTATAATAATAAATAATAATATATAATAATAATCAATAATAATATAATAATAGCAATAATAATAGTTTAATAATTTAAAAACTAATTTTAGAAAACACTATTATTCTTATTGACTATTATTATTATTATTATTATTATTACTATTAATTATTATTTCTTATTACTTATTATTATATTATTATTATTATTATTAATATTAAATTATTATTATTATAGCTTGTTATTTCGTTTTTTCTATCAATGAATCGTAAAATATTATTATTATTAGTTAATTATCCTACAATAGCTTAATATTATGCAGAGTAACTGAAGTAGTAGTAGTAGTAGTAGTAGTAGTATATTGATGACTCGCATGGGCTTGTAAGTTGATAGGTGATTAGCGCCAAAATTTTTTGGTCCGATTAAATGCTGATTCTTGGTGAAGGTTCAAAATGCCACACATTGTGTTGAATCAAAGGCCACGTCCCACAATCCCTGCAAAAGTGAACTTTCTTTTTAAATCTTCTTTTAAATATGGATGGGATACGGAGCGTTTCTTGATTTTCTTTTTATTATCCTTTATTTTAAATATTTCTTTCTTATGTATATCCTTCTGGGACGTCTGTTTTAATGTTTTAACGACAATCGTTATTCTTTTAAAATTCTACGTTTCACGCTAGAGGAAGATTTTGATTGATCTCTATAGCAAAAAGATTTAACTCTCTTGATTTCAACCCCTTATCCCAATAGGATATTTTATAGGCTAAATGTTTCCTTTCCACTCATCATAATGTACCTCTAATTGAATGGTGAAAAAAGCTTCTATTTTTTCTAGCTTAAGTAAACTGACGCCCTTATCTATTAGTAATATGCAATTTTCTTATCGGCTTTTAAAACCTACTACGAGCTTTTCTATATTATTATTTATCTACTTATTCTAATTCCTTACAATCTATTTTTAATCTATTTATATAAAACTGCTCCCATGTATGAAATTACTTCCCCCTACTGTCTCTAAGTTCTAAATTACATTTATCTACTGATAACTATTTTATATTTATTTTATTTAACTTTACTGTTTCTATTTTATTTTTCACTATATCTGCTCATATTAGTGCACAGTTTACTTCTTACTACATCTTATATTTCATTATAATTGTATTTAATCTTTACTTATCTTCACTTCATACTGTACTTTTGTCTTTATATAAATTATTTACATATCTTATATTCTACAAAAATCAGTTATCCACACGTTTATCATTTAATTCTAATTTTTTTATTATATTTATTTCTTATCCTAATATAACTCTTTCCTTTTATTATTATCGTATTGTCCCATCGTAGTATCTTCCCTTTTCTGGTTCCTCTAATCTTACAATCTATTTTCTTAACGCTCCACTTGCTTCTTTATTAACCGGTTATTCTGAATATTATTGAAGAACGCCTTTTATTTAGGAACTACTTGTAACTAACTATAATATTGGTTCTTATAGATTTTTAACACTCATTGCTTGAATATCAAATGATCAATCTACTGTGAGTCGTGGATTTTAAAATTCATTTCAATTTGGCCTTAAGGTGAAGCCCTGGTAGATAGATTTAAGAGTGGTTTACCAGTATTAAAAACATTTTTGTTTAGATGAATAGTACAATTTCATTCCTGTATTTTTTTCAAATTGATTAAAGTCAATAATAACACAGTTTGTTAGAACTTTTCAACTTTTAAAAAGATTAATGTTTTTGTGATGTTTTTTTTGTTTCGAGAAGTTTGTTATCATTTTTTTCTCTATAATAACTGTCAAAAACTAGACATTCCCTATTCAATTCAACTTGCCATAATATTCCACAAAACTATATACCACTTTCTGAAACACTACCTATTCATGACAAAACTATAAAACACTTTCTGAAACTACCTATTCATGAAAGTATTTTTCTCTTAAATTTCTTTGGAACGATCATATTGTAACATTGTAGATCACATTGTAACATTGTAGATATAAAGGGACTAGCTTCTCGAAATGTCGAGCAGGAAAAGGCCATCGATCACAACATCTTAAAAAAATTCCTGTACAGTCTTTCCCTTCACCGTACAAGTTTTTCGTTACCGGTATTCGGTTAGGTATACGGTTAGGTTGGTTAAGTTAGTTACAGTTAAGTTAAAGTTAATTTAAGTTAAGTTAATTAAGTTAAGTTAAAGTTAGAGTCTTATAGCTAAGTTCATAGTTGATGTTAGAGTTTAAGTTAAGTTAAATTAAACGAAAGTTAAGTTAAGTTAAGTTAAGTTAAGTTAAGTTAAGTTAAGAGTTAAGAGTTAAGTTTTAAGATTAAGTTAAGTTAAGTAAGTTAAAGTTTAAGTTTAAGTTGCAAGTTTCAAGTTAAAGTTTAAAGTTTTCAAGTTTTCAAGTTTCAAGTTCAAGTTTCAAATTTTTTAAGTTTTTACGTTTTAAAGTTTTAAGTTTAAGTTAGGAGAAATTAAAGTTGTTAAAGTTTTTAAAAGTTTATTATAAGTTTTTTAAAGTTTTAAGTTTTTAAGTTTTAAAGTTTTAAGTTTTAAAGTTTTAAAGTTTTTAACGTTTTAAGTTTAATGTTTTAAAATTTTTATTTTAAAGTTTTAAAGGTTTTAGGCTTTAAGTTTTTAAGGTTTTAAGTTTTAAGTTTAAGAGTTTTAAGTTTTAATTTTAGCTTTAACTTTAACTTAAAGTAAAAGTTAAAGTTAAAGTTAAAGTTGTTAAGTTGGATTCGTTAGAGAAACTGTAATTAATCAGATTTTTTTTTAACAAATGTCTACCAATTTTCCTGTCAACCATTTGGGTAAAAGTCTGGTGGAAAATGCAACTTTAGTAACATATTGCCCTTCAAGTATCCGGCATAAGAAAGCAACTCCTCTAAGAGATAGATGCACACACTTTTTTCAGATTTCTCACTTCACAAAATGTTATTGAAAATATTTTGAATATTTACCAAGCTCTTTTCTCTCTTTTATTTTAGTTACAACTGAAAATAAGATCTTGAAAAATTATAATTTGTAGACTAACGAAAAATCTTTATTTGTTTTAAGCACCACTTATGTATCTCTTTCTCTCTTTAGTCAGAACTTTAATTTGTCAAAAATGTTTTGTTTGAAGTTGAAATAAATATAGATTTCTATTGTTTACTAAAGTTTCATGTACCATGTTTTATATTTGACCTGGTAAAGGTAAAGGTGATTCATTTAAGATATAAATTTTTTTTGTTTGCTTTTTTTGTACCCTCCTTGCCATCCTGATTATAATGTCATTACATTTAGATCATCACAAAGAATCTACTGAAGGTCTTCTCATTTATTTTCTGAAGGAGTGTTCGAATATTGTTATATGTGTCTCTTTAAAAAATAAACTACAATAATAAAAGGCACTTAGTTTTAGAAAGCTAATGAAAATCGTCAGTTTTTTTACCAAATTGAAGCTTACCTAAGTAAGTTTAGTCATCAATTCTTAAATATCATGATAAAATTCTAAATAAAGAACTTTTAGAATATTATTTATAAAAGTAGAATGGCTCTCCCTGTAGTTATAAATTTTAATCGATTTTTCCAAAAGATTTCATTGCTGAACTTAGTTTTCGAAAAGTTGCACTTTTGTTTTATGAAAATTCAAACCTCGAAAGAGTTTGTAAGATTCGTAAGATTCAGCTTGAGCAATTAGGTGAAGCTTTGTGTTTGAATTTGATACTGAAAATCTTTATCAGTGTTGTTCATGATCTTGTTAAGGCCAATTTTGACGAAGATTCTTCATATTCTGATTCATTGTTAAGTCTTATTTGACGACTAGAAATGCCATTGAGTCATCGTGAGGGAAATGCCTCACTAATGATGGTACATTATAATATATGATTTTGTGTTTATACTTTGGACATCCAAGAAAATCTTGAACTTAAGGCACACAAAATTAACAGTCGTTCATGTGACTTGATTCCTTCCATAAAATTAGAA
>JABUQX010102772.1:37500-42866 GCA_015478945.1 Trachelipus rathkii
TGTGTTATCAAGGCGACGCATATGGCCACCTTCTGGCAATCTATTTAACTGCCTGAAACCAACCACGCTGTTTCTAGATAAGTGGCGAATGTCCCCAGGATATGATTTGATCCCATATGTCAGCAGTGCCTGTCGCAGGTCCGAGAGGGTGGAGGGGGTTTGCAGCTGTCGGATCCGATGTTACAGGGACATTCCACAATGTCTTCGATTGTCGTATCTGACTATATGTTGGCCACCCAACGCCGTAATTCTTGAAACTGTCCCCAGAAGTTGTTCACATTATGCCTTGTGTGGTCTTGGACTGTTTATTAGATGAAAGAGTCACCGATGGAGAGGTATATGGCAATATATATGGTTCGAGAATATATGCAAATGCCTTTACAGCTGTAAGGTTCAGGCGGAGATGTAACCCGTAGGCCCCGATAAAGAGATGTCTCCCCAGACCATAATTTGTCCTGTTCCTCCAAATTGAGGCATATGTGCACCTGTAGTACACACAGGCGAACCTCTCCGTCGATCGTCGGTATACTCTAGCACGTCTGTCCCGAGGCGCACAGAGACACTCTCGACTCGTCTGTAAAGAGCACCTCTTTGCCCAATCGCCGACCGTCCAATGGATGTGTTCTCGGGCAAATACTCAGTCGCGCCTCTTCAGTGGCCAGGCTGCGTGGACCATGGCAGCTTCCGGCCGGTATTTGTTCGGTAACGTCGACGCACTGTAATGTCACTCACCCTGTGGTGCCGTATACCTCCGCCAGCTGTATCTGGGTAGATCGCCGCTGTGTGGCGCCTCGTATTGCTCGCAGACGTATAACCGGTCTTCCACGTTTGTCGTGGCCCTGGGGCCTACCTTTGTTCTCGAAGGCGATCAGTCAGGGTTTCTGGTACCGTTGGACCACCCATACAATCGTTGTGTGCGCTACCCCGAACCGTCGACCAAGTGCCCGGTACCCATGTCCTTCTATGTGGAGGTTGTTATTTGTACCAATCACTGATCTCAACAGTTGATGCACGGTCCCTCTCCATGTTGACGAACAATATTCTCGCACGTGAATGATCATCGCTCAACGAGGCCCTGACATAACCTATTTTCCAACCTCTCTCCCCAGGTCTAAGCATGGGTTTATGTATTCTAAATTTATTAAAATTTGTCCCAATACTGCAGCGATCCTCTGCGGTGGTTACATAGTTACACTGATGTTGCCGTCTGTGTTGGTGTTGGGGTCTGGCAAGGCCTCCCTTCCTGTGATTGACATTTTCTCTAGTGGTGTTATTTTTGACGAGTACAGGTATATAGAAGTTATTATTATATATAAAGTATATATATAGTATATATATATATATATATATATATATATATATATATATATATATATATATATATATATTAAAGACAAATAAAAAACAGTTTCCATTCGAATATATTTTTTATTCGTATTCGAAATTTTTATCCAAATACAAAACGAATATTTTATATTATCTCAAAATCAGTTAAAAATACTTTTATCACATGAAGAGCAGGGAGTAATAAAAACAAAAGAAAATATACACGTAAGTAATACAAATGAGGTTTGATCTTGTGGAAAATAACGATTTACATGCCACAGCTATGATAGCGAACCCTAGATATAAAACAAAACTTTTTACTCATCAAACTGTGATAAAAAAAATAGCATCGATTGGACAAAAAAACTGAGGCATTCAAAGTAGAAAGATGGCACAACCTAAATTTAAAGCTGAAGAAACCTTACCTAAGAAGAAAAAGCACTCAACTTCCACCAACGTTACTTTATCAGAAGCCATGAGCAATATTCTTTCTTCTAGGAGGAGAATGTTTATCAAAGGAAATTTTTAAAACATTCAGTGTATCTAGACGGGAAAAGAATTTTCTCTGGAGGATAATCCACTTGAATGGTGGGAAACCACATGAAAAGTACCTGAATATGCTGTATTAGCAAAGTCAAATCTTGCCTGTTCCTCTTCAAGTGTTGCAGGCGAGCGCCATTAGCGGTGCTAGTCTCATTTTTTATGAAAAACCTTCTAGGCTTGCAGCGAACGAACAGAAAGTTAGATATTATTCCTCAAAATATAACTTACCAATTTTAGGATTTGAACATTGAAATTTTAAAAACTTCTTTCCAAAGAGCGGTGGTTGGGGTAAGAGGCTGGTGAGATTATACAAACTCAAACTGCAAAAATAATGGTGGTGAAATATAAAATAGCTAACTGAAGATATCTAATATTTATATTGAAGATAGCCACATTGAATGGGTTTCATATCAACAGTTGAAACACGAATATAGATAAAAGATTCGCATCCATATTCGTCTTCACGAATAAATAAAATCTATATTCGTTCCATTCCTTATATATATATTATATATATATATATATAAGATATATATATAAATATATATATATATAAGAAAAATAAAAAAATATATTATACACATATATATATATATATATATATATATATATATATATATATATTGCATCCTAAGAGTTTCAGGCATGTAATCACAGAAAATTATAACATCTACTTGGAAAATAAATAATATTTCTTGATTCCCAGGAAGTAATTCACTGAAAGAAACTTAAAAAAAAAATATATTTTTCTAAAATTCTAACACTTTATTAACAAAGGTCCTTTTATTATTAGTAAAATTTACACCTGTGAATAGGGCGCTTTGACTGACTGATTTGACCCTGAAACCCTATCCATCGTCCAGTCTGAGTGCCAAATACCAATTCTTTTTAATGATTTGGAAAATATTATCTTTCTTTTTATATCCTTTAGGGGGTTCGAGCTTGACGGAGGGACAGAGGGGGATGAAGTCCCCCCGTCTTTCCCGGTAGGTCAGAGAACCCCGACTCTATCCATCGTTCTGCTTTCTACCCGGAGGTTTTCAAAGTTAGTTATCAACATTTGGCACCTTTGTTTGCTCAGTCTTAGTAAGCGAGCATGTTCGATTTCAAAATCCAGACTTTTTCAAATGTTTTTAACAAATTAAATTTGCAAAGCGTTATTACTTTTTTAATTTCCGGTGTAAAAATGTTCCTGATTAATAAAGATATTTTTCGTGTAGCTGTTATAGGTTTTTAGTTACATGCCTGGCCTTTTCGGGATGCTGAATTCTATATATATATATATATATATATATATATATATATTATATATATATATATATATATATATATATATAGAAGTTTGTTGTTGTTATATATATATATATATATATATATATATATATATATATATATATAAAATTTTGCTAAGATAAACACTTATCACTATTTAAGGAGTTCGAATCATGGGGAGGTGTACCTTAACGTCCGAGTAGGAAGAAGCAAGACAGGCAGAGAGAATAGCCTCACATTCCTCCACCTGACCAGTTGAAGAACCTGAACCCGCTTGTTTGGCGAGTGCTCTAACACTGGAGCCATTTGGCACTTTATATAAATAAAATATGAAATACATAAAAGAAAAACAAAAACTGTTTCCAGCATATCAACACATAGATATACGAGGTATATATATATATATATTATATATATATATATATATATATATATATATATGTATATTATTATTATTATTATTATTATTATTATTATATATATATATATATATATATATATGTTATATATATTATATTATTATTATTATATATATATAGTATATATATATATATTATTATTATTAGTATTACTGTCATTATCATTATTACTGTCACTATTAAAATACTAATACTATTATTATAACTATCATTATTATTAATTATGTCGTCATGTCATCGTTGCCATCACTAATATTAATATTAATCATTATTACTGTCATTACTCATCACTATAGTATCATTAAATATTTATACTATTATTAACATTGAAGATATAACAACATTGTTACTACTATTATCATTATCACTATCATCACTATCACTTATTATTAATATTACTATCACTATTATTAATTATTATTACTATCATTAAACACAATTTTATATGTGAACCATATAATAATAACGTTCTTCATGGAAGATAAATTGAAACAGCTGAGGGGATTCCCAGCCTCAGTCAGCTGATAATAAGAGACCCTCTTCAATGGGTAATGGCGAAGACGTTGTCATCCAAATTCCAGTTCTTCTATAAATACATTTGAAGGTAAAAGCCTACATTTTGCAGTGTATAAAATATTTGAAATTAATTTCATTTCCAAAAGAATTAAGTTGAGCCATTTTGTTTCACACCAGTTGATTTAAAATTTTGTCAGATCTTAATTATTATTGTAATATATATATATATATATATATATATATATTATTATATATATATATATATATATATATATATATATATATATATATATATTATATAAAGTTATATATATATATATATATATATATATATATATATATATATGGAGTTATATATATATATATATATATGTATATATATATATATATATATAGGCATATATATTATATATACTTCTGTAGAAACTAAAATTGTGACCAATGAGGTACCTAACTTAACCCAACCTGTAACCTAACCTAACCTTAACCTAACCTAAATTAATTTTCATTTTATACCAGTTTGTGATCAGGAAACTTAGGAGGCTCTGGTTTTACGCTATCCTGTGAGGTAGGTTGTTAGGTACCTCGGTAGTCACAGCACAGTTTCTACAATTTGTTTATATATATATAGATATATATATATATATATATATATATATATATATATATATAGTTATTATATATTATTATTATATATATATATATTATGTTATATATATATATATATATGTTATTAGTTTTATGCCTCTAGAATCTTAAATATTAGTAAAATATTACACCTCGTATTACGCTTTGATTGACTGATTTGACCTTGAAACCTCTATCCATCGTTCTCGAGTTCTCGAGGTGCCAATACCAATTTTTTTTACGTTTTGGAGAAAATATTATTTTTTTCTTTTATATCCTTTATTAAACAAATGATGGAGGGACAGGTAGGGAATAAAGTCCCCTGTCGTCCCTCCTGGTAGGTCAGAGAAACTCTGGACCTTCCTATATCATTCTGCTACCCGGAGGTATTCGTTTGAAAACAAAAATCAACATTTGGCAAATCCTGTTTAACTAGTCTTAGTAATCGAGCAGTGTTCGATTTCTCAAAAACTGTGGTAATTTTTCACAAAATATGCTAAATAAATTTAATTTTTTTAAAAAGCGTTATTTTTTTATTTTGTTTAATTTCCGGGGTAAAAACTGTCTCCTGATGATACAAATGATATTATGCGCACGTAAACGCAGCGCGTTCACGATAATGAAAACGAGCTAATACCCAACAGAACTGAAACGAAGTACATC
>JABUQX010102773.1:0-15000 GCA_015478945.1 Trachelipus rathkii
ATTCGATAGATACTGAAGGAGGTAATTACTAACTACTACATATAAACATACGAGTTTTTTTATAGCTTTAAATGTGTTTTCGTATTTCTCATTGTTCAGCTTGAAGTCAACAATAGCTTGTAAACTGCTTTTTATTCAGCTAGCTTCTTGCAGACAGTATTCCTGCTGAATACTCAGTATGTCGATAAAAGTCATTTTGCGGCTAGATTAAAGCTGCCTAAATTAACTATTTATACTATATATCTATATATATATATATATATATTATATATATATATATATATAATATATTATATATATAATGTATAGTGATAGGTATATATAAATGAGTATTATTATATATATATAATATAATAATATATATATGAATATATATATATATATATATCACTCAACCTTTGCCCCCTAAATGAAATCCTGCCTAAAGCCATACATATATATATATATATATATATATAATATTATATATTATTAATATATTATTATATATATATATATATATATATATATATATATATATATATATATATATAATATTATATACTTATTATATATATATATATATATATAAATCTATATAAAATGAACAAAAAAATACATGAAAGTGCTTGGTGACACCCTTTTTCATTTTCCTTGTGGTTTTTTATGCAAAGTGTATTTCTCGTGCATAAGAGAATAGATTTTAATATATATATATATATATATATATATATATATATATATTTATATATATATATACTCTATACTATATAGTATATACCACACCTATATATATATAAATACTACTATATATATACACATATATATAGCCTCGGGCCTCCTACCTATAAGTCTATAATCATATCACTCACATCACTATATACTACTCGGTTCTCAACAGAACTCTCAGTTCTCAATCTCTACTTTCTCAATTATTATATAGACAGATGAGACGCTCTTTACATACTTCCTAAATTTCACACACTTAATCATACAAAACTCTATACATTACAAAATACATGATATTTTATTTATTTACAGAGAAATTGTTCAATAGCTTTCGCCGGCATTATGCGCGACATCTTCAGGTGAACTTTTCGGAATTAAAAAGTCTTCTGCGTAGATGGGAAAGGAACTCGAGCTGCTACAATAGAATCCTGGTGGTTGTCAGTTTTTAATTTTTTTGCAAGATTTTTTTTTGTAGAATTTTATGTTTATGATTAAATTTTGTGTTTCATCTATTTTTATTTCACCTATTATTTTATTGTAATTAGAAGTTTTTTATGCAATAGGATTCTATAAATTTTCTCTTGTTATTATCTGGTACGTATATGATTGGTTGCATATTGTCTGTATTTATTTTAGGATTGAGATCTCTTCTGTGGTTAGTCAGTGGCAGAATTTTGATTGTCGCAAACCAGGTAATGTTTATGTTGGTAATTGCGTACCTTGAAATCTATGGTTTCGCCAATATAAATTTTTGCGCGGCCAGTATGAACATGGGTTTTATAGATTCATTGAGTATGATCAGCCAATTTTTGATAGCATTTTTAAATTTATTAGGCTTTAATACTTTTTTCAATTGTAATGTGTTTGATGGTGTACAATTTTTCTGTAAATAAAGATAATATCATGTATTTTTAATGTATTAAAGTTTTGTGTGATTAGGTGTGAGCATTTAATAATAAAGGGCATCTTCCATACTATAATATATCATAAATATATATATATATATATATATTATATATATATTATATTATATATATATATATATATATATATATATATATTATAATATATATATATATATTAAATATATTATATATATATATATATAATATATATATATATATACGAAAGTGTGAAATGATAAAAATGTTTCTGTGTAGGAGGTCTTCTTGGCGAGACATTTTTTATGAAATTTATTTTAAAAAAAAAAAAATAGAAGAAAATATTCCATAATGTCACGTGTTATACCCTAAAAGGGCTTATAATAAACACAAACACGAAAGCCCAAACAACGTGCAAACAAACATGAACTTCATATATGCAATACATATCCCTTCGTAACGCAAACCAAAATACCTTACAGCAAGCAACAATTTATATATATATATTTATAATACTATATTATATATATATATATACATCATACTCACTACATAATTCTACTATATTTATATATATATACCAACACTTATATATATATACACTATATATAATATATTACTATATTATATATATTATTATAATCAATTTAAATCCATAGAAGGTGTTTTGAAACCCCTGCTGGGCTACAACCCCGCGCATAATGCTGAGGTGCTCCTGGGCTTACAGGAGCAAACCAACCAACAGTCGAGCAACACCGACTGGACACAACAAGCTTGGTTGTGACAAAATTAGCAATCAATCAAGACAGAGAAAAATTTGCACTACTAGCAAGACTCGACCACATCATGCCAGCCAGCGTCGCGTTAGACAATGTAACAGAAGGCTTTACACTAGACACGATCTCAACCAAAAACCGAGCGCTCTCGGCAACGCAGCATTTATCCAAGTCTCCTGCTTCGAATATCACTGCTTTTGGAACTCGACTACTTATTTAATCCATAGAAAGGTGCCTCTGTCGCACACAGCTGTCTGTCGCATCGCTCAGGCTGTTGTCATGAACTTCTCGCTTGGTTGCTCCTCCGTACCCAGGAGCAGACCCAGCGAAAGCATGTCAAGACCACGTACGCGAGGCCTCCAAACGCACCGCTTCTATGGATTATACTAATAAGTATCCCCCCCCACCCACGAGTTTCAAAGCAGTGATCAATCGAACCACGAGCTTCGCGCACACTGGCTTCTCCGCACGATGCCTCTCTTATTTGAGGAACGGATTCGGTTCTCAGTGATAGAGCTTCCATGTACTCTGTCCTACCGGGGACGCTGTGATGATGAGTTCGTATTGACGTGAGGAACATTTTTCTCCGTCATATATATATATAATATACTACTATAAACTAAAAAACAAAATCTCCCACCACATACTTATATATATATATATATATATATATTATATATATATATATATATATATATAATAATATATATATTATATATAAGCAAGCAGACAAACAAAAATACACATGTGTGCATACGTAAAAGTAAGCGGTCAAGCAAATAAACAAACAAAAACTAAAACCAACAAATATACAAACAAATAATAATCAAACTAAATAAGATTTTCCAGTGTGCTTATTATTATTATTATTATTATTATTATTATTATTATTATTATTATTATTTATTATTATTATTATTATTATTATTATTATTATTATTATATTATTATTATTATTTTATTATATTATTAATTATTATTATTAGAGTTAGCACTATTAGTAGTAGTTAGTAAGTAGTAGTAGTAGTAGTAGTAGTAGTAGTAGTAGTAGTAGTAGTAGTAGTAGTAGTATTAGCTGTAGTGGTAGTAATATTAATGATTATTATTATTATTATTATTAAGTATATTGAGAACATTAATGTATATGTCACATCCGTAATCGCGCAATCGCGGAAGTTAAACATCCTCAACTGGAGTCGGTGAAACATTTTCATAATCACTAAACCAAATTTAAATGCGAAATATCCTCAGCAGAGCATTCCTTAATTCACAAACCCAATGCATCACTATAGCAAAGAGTATTATTATTATTATTATTATTTTATTATTATTATTATTATTATTATTATTATTATTATTATTATTATTATTATTATTATTATTATTATTATTATTATTATTATTATTATTAATACATTATTATTATATATATATATATATATAATATTTATATATATATAATTATATATATATATATTATAATATATCATATATATATATATATATATATATATATATATATAAATATTTATATGGCAATTGTAGAGCTAAGCGCAAAAGATCGATTTTATCCGAAAGATGATTTTATTGAACGATAATTAACACTGGTCAACAAAGATTTCAAAAAAAAAATTTTTGTCTCACAAACTGAAATAGGTGAAAATTTAAAATGCCATTATTTAATGTTTCGCGGTGGGGAGAATATGTTTCGGTGCGCAAGTTTGTTCTGACAGCGCAAAACGCATAGTTTTTCTGGGATAGGGATATTTAAATTTTTTAAGTTAAATATATAATGTATTAAATAAAGTTACAAATCGAGCTGAATTTTATATTAAAACTCTCCTTTAAAATGTAGAGGCATATGATTTTTCAAGCCGATTTTCTAGCCATTCTTGGTAAAGTATCCTTTTTTGGGCGTGATCAACAGAAATAAGCCACCTAGAGAGTGTTCACTTTTTGTCCCTTGGTAACCTCGATCTGGCTGGTCTTGCAACAAAAACAGAATTCGTCGCTCGTCGAAAAGGCCTCGCAGGTGTTCGTCACTGACTGTGCCCTGGAAATTTCAGGGAAGAAGTGACTAAGTAAGAAGTCGCAGGAGTGGGGTCTTTTAGGTTCATATCTTGCATCCCAGACCTTGCATACTTCAGTAGCTCTTCACAATGGTAGAATTGTGTTCCGCTCAAGCTGGTGGTTTCCCCAAAAGTCTCTACAAACTTTCTTAAATGACAGCCATGCAATTTTTTCAACATCATTAAGCTCTTCTTCAAACTGCTGTTCGTTCATGCAGCGGCTCCCAAACTGTGGTACATAAAAAAATTGTACCTTCTTGATTGTTGCGTCCACTTAATTAATTGAAATTTTAGCTCTTACAATTGTTAATTACATTTGCCAGGCGCTACTCTATCCATAACGCCTTTGACGAAACTCTCTTCAAGTGTAACTCATAGCTTTAATAATGCAAGGGAGGGAGATAAAATTGCTTAATGTAGACCTAACTTTTTTTCTCTCCTGGAGTCAGAAATCGTTTAGGGGCAAAAACATCTTCTGGTAATAATAGATGTAATTCATGTATGTCCAAAACTGATACCAATCTCGTGGCCAAGAAAGCCAAAAATAATTTGGTTATATGAACTAGCTGCTATGGCCAAATAAAAGAAGTGATGTCGACCCTTTAGATCTCAACAGTTGAGACAAGCCATATAATTCGTTCAGCAGCTGTATATGGCAGACTTCGAGATAAATTTTATTGACACACTGCACAAAATTCATACTCTCATTTGTTTCCTTCATGTAAGGCGGGAGTGCATGATTGCCAGATGAGACAAGAAAGGATAGCACACATTTACCTCATTGTGAAGTAAAACTGTGCTCTCAACTTACTCGTTTGAAGCGTCCAAATCTTATCATTCCCACGCATCATCACAGAGAGCTGATTCAAAGAGGAGCCAGATCCGAATCAACGCACACTCCCACTACATATGTGGGAGCACTGTAAAAGTTTTGGAGCAAATTGCTGTAGATTGTGGTAAAGAACTTTAAGAGAAGTGCGATGATCGCACTTGAAGAAGATGCATTTGAATCTGATTCCTGATAAGAAAGTTAAATAGAGATAAATTTCGCAACAGTAATTCTAGTAGAAGATAGTTTACTAGTCAATCATGCGGATAATCTATAAACATCCGCAATGAACTCATAAAATGGATTTTGAACTCGCAGGTCGATTATAAGTGCTAAATCGACGCGAGAAAACCCCAGCTGTTTACTCAAAGGACGCGGTACCGCTCGAGCGAAACTCAAATTAGGCCCGTGAGGGATAACACCCAGATTATGTCTCAAGCTATCGATCAAAAATTTTGAGAGAGCACAAATCATAATTTACTCTCTCGATTATAAGAGAGTGTGACATCTAGGAGATAAGGGTATTCCCTCGAGTTATTAGTAAAACTCCGAGGAAGACGACAATGATCGAATAGAGGACACCAGAGAACAGTTTTTCTGATAATGTTATAAAGCCACTGCTCAAAGATAACATACTCCCAAAAGACAGAGATGAGGTGTGTGGCAGTACCCATTACGCATATTGATAGATGGAAAAACTGTCAAAATGCACGTAACAAAAATACTGTCTTACGAGCACAGCCGAGAGCTCTAAGAGGAATTGCTCGAGCTCACTCATGGACTACATGGATGATTGGTCACTTAGATGATGATGCTTGTCAGAGCAGTCTGTCCTCCTCTCAGAAATATTATAGATTGCAGCACTGTTACCCTCAACAATAGGATGTGTCTCACCCTAAAGTAATCTTTCGAAACTCAGTACATGAGGAGTTCACTCAATAGGCCATCCGAGTACATTGTTGTGCGAGGACGTCGATGATTTCTGCCAACGAGATTCTGTCATTCGAAGATATGGGTGGCATCAAACGGCAGAGGTACAGCCCCATTCGTCCCATATCACTCGTGGGTGGCCAAAAGACACAGTACGAAACCAAGGGTGTGTCTGGATTACAGGTACCTCAACTCCCATAGCGTTCAGGACGTGTTTCCTCTACCTTCAATCGACGAGATTTTTGCATCCCTAGGGGGTAATACGGTATTTACATCTGTAGATTTATTAGATGCCTATAACGCCTTAGAGATAGAAGCGGAGACGCAAAAGTTGATGGCATTTAGGACTAGGAAGGGCCTCTGGTGTCCCACTCGCTTGATGTTCGGACATAAGAATGCTCCTAGCATTTATGCCCGCACAATGACAATGGCCTTAAACTCACACTCTTGGTACGGCCCATCTCGAGTCACAAGTTATCTAGACGACCGTCTTGGTGCTCAGGCAAACGGTAACGTGCCAGACACACCTTTGAAAATTTAAGAAAGGTGCTCAAACCGCTTTCAGAGAAAAATAGCTGAGAATAAAATAACAAAATGCGTTTCCTGCAATCAGTAACTCGCGTTATTATACGTTGGGGATCAAGAATGAAGTGGAAGGACTCAAGGAGTTTAAGCCCACAGATCCGGCCAAGGTATGGAAACAAATGAGAGTTTCGTCCCTCCTAACAAATGTGGAAAGGAACAACACCATGTGATATAATTGGTTTAGTGTTCAACTCTTAGTGTGTCTCTGAGTCTTACGCATACGATTTAGGTGTATTCATTGAGTCATGTCAGTCAGTGCGCACAACCTTCTGTATGGGATTTTGATCGCTATAATTTGATAAAGAAAGATGTCCCTTTCCTTTGGACGAAAAAACAACAACAAGCTTTCGACACTTTGAAAGAGAAACTAGTGGTAGCACCGGCCACACTGAATTACCTGATTCAGCACGAGGTCATGTGCGCACATCAACAGATAGCATAGTAATGTGTTGATGAGTGTAGTAGGGAGTTGCTCTGCCTATTCAACTAGCACTAGAGGAAGTGAGTAAGGACAAAGCACGTTGATATCACTTGCATGAGTCGCACCGCGACACTCTTCCTATCATGAGGTATGTGAGGTTGTAATTATGATATATCAGATCGAAATAGTGAGAGAAATGTTTGGTATATATATACTCAGTGGTTAGTTTCTGCTTGCAGAAGTTTAAGAACACAATTCTATACGGACTATATAAGGTCATCTATACTATTACCATGGAGTACATACCAATACTCTTGATGTCATTTTATTTATCGTGAAATAAAAACAGCTATAACCGAGCCCGATTGCTTAAGATGGATATCTCTAGTAAACAGTTTTCTCACCCCACCATAGTAAGTATATAAAAAATGAGAAAGAATAATGTTGCCTACCAGACTATCTGAGTAGGCACCGTATACGGCATCTATTAGTGTTTCTACTGTTAAAGAGAAGTAGAAAATGAATACAGAAAAGTTCCTCATCGATAAATAGATTTCGAGCTATTGAGTAGAGTAGTATCGGAAAATTTCATACAAACGATAACAAGAGTAAAATGTCCTAGTGTTAGGAAATTGTGATATAATGGGTCACCTGAAGATAGATCCCAGATTCAAACGACCCACTAATATATACATCTAATAAATAGACATCTTTACATTTACGCTGTGGAAGTCAAAAAAATAATTTTCTTCGGTAATCATATATATAGATGTTCCGTGAGAAATATGATAATATAATTACAGTGTAGATAGACGCATGCCACGCTTTCACTAGCTAGCGGACACGTGAGATCTAAATCTAAGTAAATATACTTAATCACTATATATATAAAATATATAAATTATATAGAAAAGATTGTGCTAATCCATATACTGTATCAAGGTATATTTACAAATATTATAAAGTAGGAATTATTGTAGTCAATGTTGTGTCGATTATATAGCGCTAGAACTTAAAGTGTCCTATAACCCTGTAGCTGAGTGATCAATAGATGGCCGTGCCGTACCAACTAACCCTTTTCTAATATATATACCTAGCGTTCATTAGTTGAATGTAATTTTAGAGAAAATTGCCATGATTATAGTGATAACAGGATCAGGAGTGACCAATATACATTTTTAGTATTTCCGCGATGTTTTTGTGAACATATACGTGTATTAATCGAATTAGTGCCTTGCTAAGACGAATGGAACGCAGCGTAAGATAATGTGCCTAGAGCTATGCGCAAGAGTAGGGTTACATATATAGAACTAGTGTCAACTCAACTGCTATGTTACTTCTAGACATTAGTCCATTGGTAATTTACGAGTCAGTGAGTATATTTAAAGATATACTTATGTATAAAGTTAGCGATAGGAGATATAAAGAAGGCTGGAATAATATTTGAGCTCTACATTAACCTTATTCACCAATAATGGTGTTGTGGGAAGAATATAAATGCTTGATATTGTAATCTTTACTTTGCGGCTATATACTACGTGAATGCAAATCCCGAGAATGGGATAAGTAACTATGAGCTTTGTGAGCGCTCAAATCGCTATCATATATATTACGTCGATATAAATCTGATTATATATAATATATAGGGTTTTATCTCCCCATTTCCTTTTGCATGGGTATTAATTAATAAAATAAGGCTCCCTTACGAGATGTACCTGATTATATGATTAATCATCCCTTTGTGAATATAATAATCCGTAGTAAAATGAATGATTTCATTTACTGAGGACTGAAAGTAGAGTACTGATATAGTAATAATGAGTGATAGAGATTATATATTATATAACGTAAGATTTGGACAAGAGAGAAGTTAGTAATAGCGGAAACCAAAAATTTGGAGCAACAACATAAAAGGGCCATAACAAAGAGAGTTCAAAATGGAGATTATGTTTTCGTTAAGATGACAGATTTATTAAAACATGACCTACCTAATTACAATAATGATATATCGATATGTTATGAGGTGGTTACCAAGTATTGACGTAGAGTGAGCTCATATTCGTTACCAATGTTGAGAGGTAACCTAACAAATATGATGTTGATTCATTTATTGCTTATGATATATTACTAAGGCCGAACTATATGTATACTTCCCTGTTCATTAGTAGTACAACCGTTATATGAGTGGATACGCGGCATGATAAAAGTTCACCGAGTCACATTTATATTTACTATTATATATGAATTGATGTATAGTTTGGAATCCCGAAGTGCACTCATAGTGGAAGATAATATGTTAAGCTCCTAAGAGAAACAAAAACAGTAGGAATAAATATGAGAGAAATACAACAGATGAGATGACGACCCAGGAGCCCTCCGAGAGAGAAGAAGAAACGAGGAGAAGAGGAGGGAAAGATAGAATAGAACGATAGTGAACAGTGAGTAGAGATGAATAGAAATAGAAGAAGTAGATGAAGTGGAAAACTTCTCCTCCACAAATCAATATGTCTTCATATTCTTTATCCAAATTCCTCACATTAACGTACCTACATAATTCAGTATATATCACGGACACAGCTCCTTTCCAACTCCTACCATAACACTACCACTATACTCAGCTGAATAAATATCTAACATAACTATCTTACTTATATACTATCTACTCATCCATCACTATCAGCCGTGGATACCTATGCACTGTAGATTAGTTACGAATTCTTGTGAAGCCATTCACGATAACCTATATATATATATAATATATATCCCTGTACAATACACTACATACTCAGACCCCTGGTGAGAAATAACCTAGTAGAGAAAGTATAATATACCTAGCGAAGAAAATAGAAGATTTATGACGTGAGTATGAGATTATGTAAGAAATAATATATAATGAATACAGTCAGATGTAGTCGCGAGAGTGAAATGAAGCGCGTCAGACAGTGAATTTTTATAAGTGAGTTCCATATCCTAAATAACTGACTTTCCTCAGTGAAACTCCCTCTATAACGCCTGAGCGTTCGGAGAAGTAGTTATCAGAATACATTATACTTTTATCCGCTATTCAGCTAGATGATTTCCCTAGAAATACACTGTTTCAATAGAAATTTCTTCAGGAGCCACTCCAGCAAGCGAAGGTAAGGTGTTAAGGAGCCTAATTAGTTAGGAGACCCTTTCACAAGAATATCAAATATCCCCTACTTAGTGAAAATATATCTCCACTTCCCAGTAAAAGATGGCCGTTACCTATATTATTACTCATTCTGATAACTAGATCGTAGTGAAATTTCTATCTCCTAAAGGATTTTCATCCAGATTAAATTCAAGAAATCAGGACCCCTCTTACAGGCCATAAATACTGTTTCACTCATATATTGTTACTATATATATATAGAGATTCTACATACCCCTAATTAATATATATAATGATTACCCGAAAGCAAACAAAGTGATGAAGGAATAATAGCTTTACATAGCTCATAATAAACAGTACCGAAAGTTAGTTGACAACCGGAGACTAACAGCGAAGACTCCTGATCTCACTAGAGCTTACCTCACAGTCTTACCAGTAAATTGGTGAATTATGAACTCAACTCATCACTAGATTACCTTGAGGAAAACTTGTATATTTTGCCTCCTGGTTAACTAGTTTCATCTTATAACACTCATTATATATATATATATTATCTGT
Organism: Trachelipus rathkii; assembly: GCA_015478945.1. NCBI lineage: Eukaryota > Metazoa > Arthropoda > Malacostraca > Isopoda > Trachelipodidae > Trachelipus > Trachelipus rathkii. Next base: position 10,891 of record JABUQX010102773.1, read on the forward strand.
ATATCCTATTTAAGAAAAATCTTTTAGTTTGTAGAAATGGATTCTTCTTATTCTGTTAGTCTAAGAAGGATACTTTTAATTTTAAGTACTGATGAAAGTGCCTATTCGCCTTTCGTCACGTCTGTACTAATAAAAAAAAAAAATATTTTTTTAGTTTAAGAAATACTTAGTGGATTAGACGACGATTATTTATAATATAATTTTAATGAATAAAATTAGCTTGGATTATACACATCTCTATTTTATATAAATATAAGAAAATTAAGTTACGTAGTATTAAATACACTTATTACATAAAATAAATATCTAAATTTATTAGAATTTTGAATGTAACTTATCGTATAAGATTACTTAGAATTATGATATATTAATTTCAGACTAGTTTTTTTAATGATTTTTTTTTCATAATATATATAAAAGAATAAACCTATTTATTAAAAATAATAGTTTCATCTCTCAGACTCAGGGTGAGGAGGTACTAATAGACATTTTTAATACAAAAAATTATATAATATAGAATAACATAATATAGAAATCATAAAAAACTTTTCTATTAAAGAAAAATAATAAACATAAACCTATAGATATATATAATAGTAAGAATATATAATATATTAATAATAACTAAATTTAAGTAAAGTAAGCTCTTTATCACTAATTAAAAAAATATCACTATGATATAAGTATAATAAGTAATATATAAACTAACTAGTTAAATAAACACTAAGTTTATAATAATTTATAAACTCGTTGAGTTTCAATAAATAAAAAACTCTTAACTTTTAGATTCTTAAAATGGCAATTTAAATACTATCGTTTTATAGTTAAGAAATCATATTTAGTTTAATAGTTAATAATAAGCGAATAACGATTAATAACTACATAATTAAATTTTAATAATGTTATTAAACATCATATTAGGGGCGACCTTTAATATTAATATAAACCAAGAAAGTACAATGTGAAAAATATAAAGGTTAAATAAATATAAAAGAAATGAATTTCGGAATACCAGCTATTGTTGCTATTCATATTATATACTATTACTAGTATCTAACAGGTATACCAAGCTATTACTTCTCATAAACGAAAAAAGAAGAAACAAATGAGATTCTAACCATATGGTTTAGTTCTATATATCGTATGAGGGTGAGGCGGGAGTAAGTATAATCTTACATATGTAAGGAGATACCTATTTACGATTACTAGTTTACTCCTTAGAAATTTCACTTTCACAGACTCATTTAAGAAAACAATCACAGACAACTATAACTAGGAACCTAAGTCAGTCAAAGTATAATCATATCCTATACTATATATAATATACGTTCTGAAATACCATATATAGTTATCTAAACGTTATCATATCACACCCAAAGTAGGCTCCACAATAGGGATATATTCACAAACTAATATGATAACCATATTAATATATACCGGTTAAAAGTGTGTAAGCTACCCCAGAAACTGAGTAAACGAAGTATAAGTGAACTATGCTCATCATTTAGGATCTCTCATGCATAGAGATCGAAATAAGAGTAATAGCGTGAGAGCCTGCTTTTGAATTTGGAAGGAAGACGTCCTCAACATTCTTTTTTTGAGGCAATTGTGTACTTGAGCTATACCTAGTGATTAAAATACAGGTAAAAACTACTTCTGAGAAGAAGTATCAACATCATTAGGTAATTTAATGCCTCTACCTATATACTCTCAAACTTATTGATTACTGAACTAAAGGAACAGTTGATAAGGCTCAGAAATACTCGTATATATATAACTTTAATAAACTTAGTGAGTGATTAGCTCATGCTCAAAAAACTAATTAGAATTTCGATGAGAATAGTCTAAGTGCTATACGTCACAATTAATATAAATATAAACAATTGGGAAGCATCAAGGTAGCGTTTATAATATTATATAATTATTAAATTGAATACACCAGTTATAACATCACCAAACCACCAATTACTGATAAATATTCTCACATCACAACTCTGAGAGCTTAAAACTAAATACAAACCGTCATAACTTTTCACTCTCATTCTTACTCATATTGTGACTTTCGACTTAAAATGAACAAAGAGACTAAACTTTATCACTCAATTATTAACAAGTCATTATATTCTCATCTAGAACTAAAAGACATATCAATCAACTTATATTCTTAACTATAATTACTTGGATACTATTACAATCCTGTGAGCAGTCTAGCCCTATTGAAACTAATCACCTTTAATTCGTTTTATCTTAGTGAAAATTTTTACATCTCGTATATAAACTTATACTTTTTCCTACTTATTAACATATTTAAATTCTTTAAATCATCTTATTCTAGTTATATGTATCAATATTAAACGACTCTCACTCAATATAATAATACTTTCATTTGTGAATTAATGGAAATGGAGATTATATATTAAACACCACTTATCTTTATAAGAACTTAAGCACAACACGATCTTTGTACTGACATTGTAGGTTACCATTAACTAGCCATTAATTGTTTCCCCAGTCCTCAAAGTGTTTGCTTCCATCGATGATCAGAGTTTCTCTCATTGTTATTTTTATCATTTTAATCTTTAATTATTTGAATTTCAACCATGATTTCGCACTTGAGCCCTATGCAGAATAATATATAAGTACTATCAGATAACCTTATACTGTCGCTTTGGATCACTTCATCATCACTTATTTCTTTTCAGAAAAACTAGGGTTTACAATCGCATGTGAATAACCAAATTCCTATCACAGCAATGTAATATAATATTATACTATATGTCTTTATGATTCCTCACGGATGTGCTTTCATTTCTTCTAAGTTCCAGTTTAAGAACCCTATTCACCTTGAAAAGAATATTACCCTTTCTTCCTTAATCTCTTATTCTGATCACGTTTTATTTCAATTTTTTATCTCACGTTGCTTTATACCTAACATTTCTTCTGTTTTGTTCCTAAGTTTTCAAAACGCTTAAAAGAAATTACATTGAATCAAAGATTGGATCAAATTAAATTCAAACGATGCACCCTTTACAACCGTATTTCCACAGATAAAATTCATTCATTACATTGGAGGCAGGAACTTCTGGAACGCTTTTTTCCTCATAGTTTTTCTTGTCATTGCGTATATTTCGTTTGGAACCAAAGAAGTAATTTACCTTTGCATAATATTGTAGCTACATAGGCTCCAAGGTATCCACAACAAAATGACAGCATTCACCACTATCAGGCATTCCAACATCTAATTACGAATCCATAACTAGCACTAAAATATATTGAAATATGCTCCTTATATAATATAAACTGGTTCAGATATAAGTAATCTATTACGACCCAACCTTCCCAACTCCTTGTCACCTCATAAACTCGTGTATTTAGTGAGTCCTTCTACTTATTATCTCACGATAGACTATATTACCTCATATGCCTCTTTATCTACTATACACTCTGAAGACTATTACTTCCTCTGAAAATCTAGTACGTACTTTTCTAATTGAATAAAATCAATCTAAGTAAAGATTCTCTCTCAGGGAGGGGACCTTATGTATGTAACGTCATTAGTACCTAATATTTTAATTCTGAAAATTGATATTACCATACTCAATTATAATTAGATATCCATCATTTTAATTTACAGATTAAAATAACGCTAGAAACGTTTTATTTTGAAATAAATCAATCGATATAGAAAAGTCGCTTAGTAAACAAATATTTAAAAACTACTAGCTTCTTATCTTGTTACGTAAATGCGACACGATCACAAGAATGTCTCAGGTAATGTATATTAGACCCTTGTATAATGCCCTCACTGCAGTGGCGTGATTATAGACTCATTGTATAAGCCGTCAATAGCCGTACCTATAGTTATTGTACTTTCGCTTGTAAACGTATGATTATGTGAAACGCTTGTGTACTGAGAAAGTGGATCTTAATTACCCTTCTATACTTCATATATATATACTATATATATATATATATATATATATAATTATATGATTTATATATATATATATTATATATTATATATATATATATATATATATTATAATACATATATTATTATTAATATATTAATTATATAGAGATAATATATAATATATATATATATATATA
>JABUQX010102773.1:17500-25000 GCA_015478945.1 Trachelipus rathkii
ATTAATTAATTTCTTTATCATTATTCAAACTAGAGAGCGATAGTGTTAGCAGTTTAAATGAATAAATTAGATAAATAACACTTACTCTTCATGATATAAGCCTGGTTTGACCCCTTGATCACCAAGTGTGAGCGGGGAATGCTTAGTATAAAAGGTGATCTATTATGCCTTTCTTGGGAAGAATATATCTTATCAATAATTATAAGATTTCTTTTAGTGCTAATTTCAGTGGATCTAGTGGATAAAATACCTTGTTTACTACAACTTAGTAGGTGACTTTGGATTCGATAATACCACAGGATCACATTATAAACAAGTCTTGTAGTCAACGAATAGGATACTACGTGATATTTGAAGGATTCATTTAAAAAATAAATCATTTGTAAGTTTTGTTATTTTTTTTATAATTTTTTCCTAAAATAATATTAAATTCGTTATAGACTTCACTGACGATATCATATATATTTGGATATAACTTGCAAATTAATATTTATCGCGTGACGTGATACGAATCCAAAAAATCAAAATATCTAAAAAAATCAAAAAATCAACAATTATTTATTTTTTAAAAATAAAATCAAAAAAATCACACAAAAATGCAATCCCTGCTTGTATCTATAAGTTGACTCTATAGAAAAATATGCCATAATACTTAAACTATTAAATTGCGAACCTCATCACTTTAGGTTTGAAAATGCTGACTATGACTCCACGTATTTGAGTAGAGTAATAAATGTGGGGTGTGAATTACCTCAACAATAAATAATAAGAGGTCAGTAAAATATAAGTTGTTGAAAATTACAGGCAAATACATTATCTCTACATTTTATGGAAGGATATGAAATATTGGTGGTTAATTTTGTGAATATGGCACCCACTAGTTATTATTAAAAGCTGCCCTTAAGTGGCCAAATGTTGCTAATAAAATATTGTCACATAAATAGGTGGAGTCCCTAAAATTGGAATGACACTATAACTGACATGATGTCAAATTTGAGGGGGTAATGGATGTTGGTACATATACTTAAGGTGCCAAGAGTGAGGGATAAAGTGTGATTAGTTATGGCGTGGTAAATTTAAATGGGGAGGGATTAATTATGGGGATTATCCTTATATTAAGGGGGTTAAAAAGCTGGAAGAAAGATCACGAGGAGTGTCATTTTCCACCTGTTTATAAAAAATAAATATTTTGCAACAAAAATAACTACCTTGGTTAAAGAATTTTAGTTTCGTTCACGAATGAGCATATACTACTGGCAACCGAAAATGATAAATATTTAGGACATGAGGTAAATAATAAAATCCAGGAGTTAAAAAACATAGTATATTAACAAAGTTTACAATAAATTTGCACAACTCGAAATCTCCTGCCATTTCTCATGCACACTGAAAATATATAAAGAAATTAACTTACAAACTAACAATTTCCACATAAAAATTATAAACCATTAGTTTGCGCTATATTACATAAAAACTTAATTTACAAACTAATAATTTACACAGAATTATAAATTATTAGCTTGAGCTATATTGGCAAATCAATTTAAGATCAATTCGAAATTACAGCCTCTTAACATATCAAGAAATCAAAGATTAATTATAGTAAACTAAACTATGCACAAAATAAGTCACCAATAAGTGTTAATGAAATTTAAATAAAACGATCTAAACTTTAGGACCAATTAATGGAATAAAAATAGATTGCATTTTCTACCTTGATCCTTTTCGTTTTCGATTCTTCTAACCCGACATTCAAAATGCTCCATTATACTCTCAGAGGATCACGCTACTTAGTTGTTAAAGCACTTCATATATGCTTGTGACAGGCGGCTCTCGGCATTCAATGATGAAAAATAAGAAAACGATTATTAATATGATTGTTCCATATAAACTAATAATAAGGTGCTAGGTGAGCACAAATTTGGAGACGATGTTCGATGGGAAGAAGAAAGGTCTCTCTCTTAGTATTTATTTTAGTGTAAATTATCGGTTTGGTGACATGGGAAAAATATTTGTTCCCAGTTTAACAGACACGAAAATGCAATCTTTAAAATTAACGATAACGTTGAGTTACTTTTTTTGTACACCTGACCGTTTTGCTCTTCACTTTCCTCTCATGTGGTACTGGCACGGGTTTCCACATTCCTTTATCTATATATATATATTATATATATATATATATATATATATAATATTATAGATTTTTACAGTATATACAAATCTGTTACACAATATAGTTATATATATATATATATATTATATATATATATATATGGGCGTATACAGGGGGGGGAGGGGGGGGCACTTGCCCCCCTAAATCTTGGCGAATAAAAAAATGAAAACCTTATATGTTTGCCAGACGACGTTTTCAAAGGTTTATTAGTAGAAAAACTGAAAAAGATACATCAATCGACAGATAATGAAGTAGTAATTACTAATTACTAACGTATTATAAACAAATTTTTTCTAAAGAGTTTTAATGTGTTTTCGTTTTCATATGCTTGAGTGAAGTAACATGTGCTTTTATACAGGCAAGCTTCTTCTGACAGTATTCTCGGCTAGAACTCTCAGTATGTCGATAGCAGTTGGCGGGCCAAAGCTGCTTAATCAATCACGGAAGGCGTACCGTTGATATTCAGCTGCAGACAGCACATCAAAAACAATTACAGAAAATTAAGAAGAAATATTACAGCAATTTTGAGACCAATAATTTTCTGCGAACCCATGACTTACCTTTAATAGGTATAGGCCTGCATGAGAGATATTTTGAAACCAGACCTGATTAACTTCGAATAGAAGTAGTGATGCATGAATTGAAAGCAAATATTTAAGGACAGAAAACGTCTCCGATGATTTTCCAAAATGACTATCATTGGTTGTGCAATTATGCATAAAAAAAAAAAACATGATTGTCGCGATACAAAAAAATTGTGTCTACTCATATTGGTCGACGAAACTGCGGATGTTTGTCAGGCAAAGAACAATTATATATAGGATTAAGGTTTTTCGATCTTGATCTGAAAAATGAACAGTTCGAGAGATTTGGGGTTGAAGTTCTTGAAAGGATGGATGATATTGCCAAAACAATTGATTTGTTTTAGAAAAAGATTTGGATCCGAGTCTATGCGTTGGTCAGGGGTACGACGGCTGTGCAGCAATGACAGGGAAAGAATAGAGTTCAAAAAACTGCGGAATATATAAAAAAGTATTATAGTTTTCGCTGTGTAAGCCATCGCTTAATTTGGTCATTTAATGACCTAAGCATTATTTTTCCCCTCCCGGAAAAAATTTTCCCGAAATGCTATTTGCCCAATAAAAGACAACTTTTCAGAGATCTCACCAAGAAAAGAAAAATACATTTCCAACTTGCCTAAACTTTGTGAATCCCGTTGGACTCAAATCAAAATATCATAGTATTGCTATTTTCTATACATACGATAAAAATCGTTGAAGGGGGGTAAGAAAAATTGTCAAAGGAAGCCAACAATCAAACAAGAAAACAGCTTTTCTATTATATTGTTCGGCAACAAGACCAATTTCATTATTACCTCTTCCGTAAAAGCAAATATTTTGCTTCAGTTGAACCAGTGGTAACATTATTCAAACAAAAAATATTGACCTTGTGCAGTGCTCTGATCATGTCCAAAGAATTTTGAAAGTTGTCAAAGACCACTGCAAAACTGATGATCAAATAATTGCTGATCTGCTCTTATCCGCCATGTTATTACTGCTGAGTTTTTAGTAGACTTGCAACCACCTAGAAAAGAAACAATCCCAAAGCGTAAAGAAAACCATCTGCTGACTTTCTGCCTGAATATTGGAAAGGTTCTGAACTTGTGCCTTATCTGTCTCACTTTCATCCTCTTTAGCGACTAGATTTCAGAAAAATAACGGTTCCGAATTCATTTTTTTATTTGCATCAGTTTGCTTCTGTAGGTGCTGGCCCGTAGGCAGTTTTTGCTTAAGAAGTAAAATGCTTTTAGAGTTTCATGATCTTGATATCAACAAAATTCATAGAAACTGACTTATGGCATACCTTGTGGCTGGATAAAAAAATGGATTAACAAAAGTTGAAAGACTTGGAACTTACTGAAGTCATTAAAGAAGCCAACCCCTTTTTTCCTCAAATCAAAAACTTGTCTATTAATTGCACTTGTGCTACCGTTTTAATCAAACAAGTGATTGAAAGTCTTTCAACACTGCGAGAAGAGTAAACTTGCTAAGAAACCACAATGAACGAAGACAGGCTTAATGGACTATGTAGGATGGGTATTCATAGAATATTAGTAAGTGAAAAATAAACGATTTGGAAACAAATGTAATTTCGAAATTCTCTGAAAATTCCAGATTTCTAATGCTAGTTTAGATTTATTATTAGTTACCACTCAGGACTCCGTACTCGCCAACCCCCATAAATATTACTTTACGTTTCTCAAATAAGTATTTTTTTTCTCACCTCGTGACACATAAAATTTTTTAATTGCAACTGTTGTAGGATTGTTATTTTATTTATTTTATAACCGAAATAACTTTTTTATTCTATGATATTTTTTATTAGCATTTGAAAAGGAAAAATCTGCCCCCTAAATGAAATCCTGCTTACGCCCATTATATATATATATATATATATATATATAAATATATCTATAATATATATATATATATAATATATATATATATATATATATATATAATATATATATATATAATATATATATAATATATATATATATTATATGTCCAAAAGTAAGTGTACTGATGTATTTAATTATGTATTGGACTTCTGAAATTACAAGTTTTCTCCTTCGAAGTATGACCCTTGGAGGTTACACAGTGGTTTTCAAACGCTTCTTCCACTGTTCATAGCAGTACCGGAAGTCATTTTCCTGAAGTGTGTGTTAGTTTCACGTGTTTACATGTATTTTTTATGTTTTACAATCGTTCCCCTTTATATTGTATCAAATTATTTTAAAAAGAGACGAGGACTTGCAACAGGTATAACATTACTTGGAGGAAGTGGAAGTACTTTTTTGTTTAGCTTTGCCAAAATTATATACTTGAGGCTGCAGTGGTGAGATGGGCGTTATCGTGGTGGCCGCATCAAATCGTCTTGCAATGTTGTTTCTTATTCGCTGAATCTCGTTTTCGAAGTCGTTCTAAAACATCTTTGTAAAAGACGTGATTAACTGTCTGTCCTGAAGGTTCAAATTCTTGTGCACAATACCACGGCTGTTCGAAAAAAAAACAATAAACAGTGTTTTCACCTTGACTTGCTCATACGTGCATTCTTCGAACGAGGAGAATTTTTTGGTGTGTCATTCCGCACTTTGCCGTTTGGTTTCAGGATCGTACTCACCACAAAAACCCATGATTATCGCCTGTTATAACTTTACCCAAAAAATTGTGCTCCATTTCGAGTCTTTCAATTAAATCTTGACAAATTTTGACCCCCTGTTCGCTTTCTGCTCCACAGACCAGTCTTTCGGCACTAGTCTTGCACATTATAACTCAAATTTTTTCGCATAGTTCAAAATGGTTCGTTAAAAAATTCTATGACTGCATTTTTATCCAACAGGTTTTTCTGCAATTTACTCTGACACTGAACCGGCGTCTCTCTCCATCACGCTCTAACAACCTCCACATTTTTATCGTTTGTTGAGAAGATTGGTCTTCACAACGAAGTCGTCTCTTCCAAACATTTTCTCGCGCCCTCTTTGAAAGCTGTGCCACTTAAAACCATAGTTCTCGATAGAGTGGCATCCCCATAAGCTTCGTTTAAAGAAGCAAATGTCTCAGTGGCAAACTTGTTACGTTTCACACAGAATTTGATAGCGTATCGCTGTTCAATATTTACCTGCATCGCAAAAACGTAACGAGGATAGAAAGCACTCCCATACACAAAAAGATGTAGTGCAAAAACGTAACAAGGTTAGAACACACGCCCATACATAAACAGATGTAGTACAAGACTGAATTTATAATTCTGGTTAAAACTGGTATTAAATATGTAGCCTAGGTAACTAGCTACCCACTCGTATACGGCACGGAGGAGCTACATTATTTAGTCGTTCATAGGATATTCAGTAAACTTACTTTTGGGACAGAGGAGTATATCGAAAATGACCCTCCCAAATACGTTTCCGGTTACTTCATTACTAACAAAGTTACATTTTTGAGTAACAGCAACAGACTCGGTTCATTTATTTGTTTTATTTTAACGGACAAGGTTCATTTATTTGCTTAACTGTAACGGACTCGGTTCTTTTATATGTTCACTTGTAAACGGACCGAGTAGCTCGAAGTTTAATGGGCAGTTAATTTTACACAACGTGAACGATTTAAGATGAAAATTCTATCCATATTCATATTAAAATTTCTTTAAGATACGTTCTTTGTCCGATCACGATCTTGATGACCACCGTTCAAAGGAGAGGTTGATCAATTATATAATAACAACTATAAGAAATGAGATATCTAGAGAATTATTGAAATTCCCTACGTTTGAAAAGTATTTTTAATGCTTTGAGGTAAAGCTTATTTGTTCGTATATCTATAGCATATTTTAATTTAAAATATAGTAAATATGAAATAAAAAATATTTTTGAGTAAATTTTTTTCTTCAATTCCCTTATAAAAAAGAGAATATTTTAACTACAATATATATAATATATATATATATATAGTATATATATTATATATAATAATATATAATATTATATATATAATAGTATATATATAATATATAATATATATAATATATATATAATATATATATATATTATATATATATATATTATATATATATATTAATATATTATATATATATATTATATATATAATATATATATATATATATATATAATTATATATATATATATATATATATATTTATAAAGAAATAATGAAAGAAAATAATACGCCGCCATCATCTTCCTATGAAGACCGTCTTTATGCGTTTACACCCAGTGTGTGATTGATATTTTAATAATATAATAATAATAATAATAATATAATAATAATAATAATAATAATAATAATAATAATAATAATAATAATAATAATAATAATAATAATAATAATAATAATAATAATAATAATAATAATATCATTAAATGTTTTTAATAATAATAATACTTTTTACGAAGCTATACGTTAAGTTTATACAAATATGACTTTAATCCTTTAATCAATGGATCACGGGGGTGGAGAGGGGCTGGTGTGTGGTTTGAACGATTGATTTATTGATTAATTTATATTTTTTAATAAAATATCAAATGTTTTATAATATTTTACATGTAATGTAGTTATTTTCACTATAAGTTTATACAAAATGCGTTCAAATATGAATTTAATCGCTTAATCAATAGAACACAGATGACAGAGGAGGGGTAGGGCGTGATGGTTTGATCGATTGACCTATTGATTAATTGATATTTTTAATAAAAATAAATATATTCGCGAGGATGTATTGCGCCTGAGGGCGCACCCGTCAGTTTCGCG
>JABUQX010102773.1:32500-44168 GCA_015478945.1 Trachelipus rathkii
TATATATATAATAATATATATATTAATATATATATATAATATTTATATATATATATATTAATATATATATTAACTTATATATTATATATATATATATATATATATATATATATATATATAATATATATATATATAATATATATATATATAATTATAATATAATATATATATATTTATTAATTTTCCACGTCTTTTCTATGGTTGGATTTACAAAGGTAAATATGGAAATGAATGTGTTCGGATGTTTCACCTTTATTAAATTTAATTTTCCAACTCCAGATAAGAACCTACATAAGATTAATTTAATGAAAATAAAACAATATAAAGAAAATTAAATGAAAAATTTTATGGGCGCACATAAGTAATATTAGTAACCTATTATAAGAATTCATGAGCGCATATCATCTATACTATATTCCTATACTAACTCAACATATATTATATACAACACTCAACACACACACACACACACACACACACTAACACACACACTCAAACACACACATACACACACACTACATCACTCACTACACACACACATATATAATATATATAATATATATATTAATATTATATATATATAATATAATATATATATATACTATATATATATATATTATATATATATATATATAATCATATATATATATATTATATATATATATATTATTGAGAGGAGAGAGAGAGAGAGATGAGAGTAGAGAGAAGAGAGAGAGAGAGGAGGAGAGAGTGTGAGAAGCGAGATAAGAGAGAGAGAGAAGACACTTTTCAATTATTATCACCACAAATTCAAATATAGTTTATTATCAAATTAATAGTAAAAAATAAAAATAAATATAAATTTGTAGTGACTCTTACAGGATATCCTATGGTAATAAATCATAAATTTGTCCTGCTTAGTAGAAGACTGATATTATTGCACATCCAATAATTTTTACAAATTTGATTACTACTGATAATAATAATAACTAATGTAATTCTATGATGACAATGAAGATTACACGTCCGACGAGTCAAAATAACAATAAATAAATAAATTAATAATAATAATAATATAATAATAATAATAATGAACCTAATGGCTATTTCTCGTAGTATAATAATTAAAAATAAATTAATAATATAATATAATAATAATATAATAATAATAATAATAAATAACCATAATAATATTAAATATTATAAGAATATGATAATTTTAATAATATATAATAAAATAATAATAATAATAATAATAAATATTCCATAGGTAAGAACATGTAGATGGCTCCAGTGAAAAATAATTACATTACTCGAAAGAGAGGTCCGTGATTGAGAGGATTTGTTAATTCTCAAATAGTGTATTTATTCTATATATATATATATAATGGTAATCATCTATATATATATATTATATGCATAACTATTTAAAATTAGATATATACTATTTATATATAGAATATAAATAATATAATATTTATTTATAATATATATATATATAATATATATATAGGACAAAAGTCTAACCTATTTGGACCTTATTTGATCTAAGTAATATATTTTAAAATTTATATGAGACTTATAATCACATCAATTTTAAAATAACTACATATTAAAAAAATAATAATAAGAATTCAAAAGGGAAATTATATTTTGAAGTTATAATTTAAAAAAAAAATACAAATATTCATGTTTTTACTTTTGATGACGGTACAGTTATTATTTGAACATTTTTACCAATCAGGGATGCATCGTTGAGTTATTTTTCTCAAGTTTTCTCTGAGTTTTTATGCATTTCATCTTGAGTACTTGAGTTTGTCACTAAAAATTTATGCTAAAATCTTTGAGAGAGTTTTCACATATACTTTTACTTAATACTAGACTTAGTTATCAGCGTCAAAATACGCGCGTTTGGGTTTGGAGTGTGCATGCCGACGGGGAGCTAGAGGGGGTGGTGGTGACTGCATTTTCGCATAATACACAGGACTTCGTGTGAGAGAAGTGGGCGGAGGAACAATTTCAACTGTACGACTCTGGCCTCATATATTATTCTTCTGAGGCCACATATGGAGTTGTGTGCCGGAGTACCTGGAGTACGGTCTTACCCCCGGAGGGGGGAAATAGTCTACCCTGTCGTTCCCCGAAGGCGAGCATGCTCGCTTTCGCAATCTTAGCCATCTTTATTAGCGGTTATCTACTCTCTTTCCTTACGGTGAGGCGTGTAGCTTTATTGAGAATATTAAATTTTAAAATAATAATATAGTGAGCTTGGACGTCTCGTTTATAAGTTTTAAGCTCAGGCTCCATAGCTATCTGCTCATTAGAAATTAATTCAAATCCTTATACAATATTTTAAGCAACATACGCTATTCTACATGGTGTGCTACTTAAAGGGAGTCTCACTAGATAAACTATCATTTATCTCAGGGACTAACAAGTGCAAGGAGCAAAGAGTTCCACTTAATAGACTTTCATGTGCTCAAGTTTGAGAATATATGTTGAAGTCACAAAGTATAATATTTAAGTGCGCTTATTTCTTAATGCACAATAAGATCATATGTTTTTATGAAAAGAAAGATATATATAACATTATATATCTAAAAACTTACAATAAATTCATATATATGCGTATTTATTTTAATTTTCATTTCTGTTGAAGTAGATACACTAAACTGTAAGCAGAAGATAAAAGAGATAATTTTAATATGAGTATTGAGAAGTATAGATAAATATCAATAATATAATATATAAAAAATAAAAAATAAGAAGAGATACTTTTCATAAGAAAGACTAAGAGGGACAGAATAACAAATTTAATTTGATTCTATAAATCATCATTGTCGTTTATTTTGTCTCTTTGTTGTGTATCATTAAACTTATTTAATCATTAACATAATTTTATAGCGGTATATAATAAAATTCTGAGATTATTGATTTTATTGTTGTATTTTGTAATTTTATGATATTATCTCGTAGGCTCTTAACTCAGCGCATCGGTATTGTGGAGTGTGTTAAGATTGGTCAGTGAAGATTTTAATGATACTAATTAGTTATTTTATATAATATAATTATTTTAAAAGATGCATTATTTAGAATGTCAGATTAATCGGGGGTGGCAGCTGATGTAGAAATTACAATATATTGATTTTTTTCATAGCTTGATTTTTCTACCTTGATTTTATTTAGCTCCGTAAAAAGATCATGATTTATTATTAGCTTGTTTTTTGATATATTTATGCTTTTTATATTTATATTATATATTTTTTTTGAATATTTTTTTGGTATTATGTATTTATAGTTGATTTGATTTCATATAGGAATTAAAAAAACTTACAATAATAATTAGATCTATTAGTCAATAAGTACTTACTATTATAGTTTATCAATTTCTACCCTTATAAAAAATTTAGTATATATATTAATCAATAAGATCATGTTTTCAAATAACTATGTTTTCTTTTATTTGCTGATGTAATAATATATATATTATCATTTAATTACATATATATACTCTTTATGTTATATATATGAAGTTGCACTTTCAACGACAAAATCACGAAAGCCATATCTTGAAAACTACTATACCTACAGGGAAAAGGAATACAATGTTGGAATCCTGGTAAAATTTTAGTTTTGAAAATGTAAAAAATAAGTAAATAGAGGCTATTTATTTTTTATCTTTAAAAGTACTATAGCTATAGTTAAAGGAATACATTTTTTTGGAATCCTCGAAAGTTTAGTTCGGAAAATGACAAAATTAATATTAATTTTTTTATTATTATTTCTTATAAAAACAATTTAATAAAAATAAAATTTGTAAAGGGTATTATTGGCCAAGTAGGGGCTCGAGCCGACGGGGAAAGAGGGGGGACGTTTCATACCCGTAGGGGAGGGGCGGAGGAGACCCCCGCGACACCAAATACCAACGAGCGGGGGTTCCGGAAGACCCTTCCTGGAGGGGGGAAATAGTCCTAACCCGTCGTTCCCCGGAAGGCGAGAGACCCCGACTCCTGCATCTTTGCGGTTTACCTTGGGGTATTCTTTTAGTTAAAAAAAAAAAATTAAAACTGCGAAGTCGTAAACGTACAGGTCTATATATTTTTGAATGCATGTCGTCCCAGCTTAAATTGATTGTTAAGGATCATATACTCCGAAATATATGAAAAAAAAAATATTAAAACTGACGGAGTCGTAAACATAAATTTTCTATTATATATATATTATATATATTATACTATATATATATATATATAGTATATCTATATAGTATATATTATATATATATATATATATATATATATTATTATATATATATATATTTATATATATGATATATATATATATATAATATATAATATATATATATATATATAATTCTACTTTTCTGAACTCACAGCTTTTTGACATTCTAAACATATTTTTTGACATATTAAAAGTGTTAACAATTTTCCTCAATATGATTTTAATTTTCCTTAATTTTTTAGTTTTCATTTTGGAACAGAAATTTGTGACTTCAAACAAACTTGAACCGAAAACACATTGATAGCATTATCATATATATATATATGATAATATATATATATATATTCTATATAATATATATATATAATTATAAACCCTGTATATATATAACTATATATATATATATATATATATATCATATATATATATATATATAATATATATATAGTATATATATATATATATATAATAAAAATTTAATTATTAAATAATTAAATATATATATATAATATATATATATATATATATAAATATTATATATATATAAATATATTATATATATATATATAATTATATATTATTATATATATATATATATATATATATATATATATAATATATATATATATATTATATATATATATATAATATATATATATATATATATAATCACTAAATATAGAAGCCCTGTAAAACTCCTACCGAAAACAATACTAGAGAAAAGCTTAAAATTTTTGAAAATAAAAGTTATCATATTAAAAATGAAGATTTTCTTCTTATGGTTATAGGGCGACAGGGCTAGCAACTCGGTTCTTTCCTTTTTGCTTGAATTATTCTTGGACCAGCGTTGGAACCTTATGCTCTTAGAAGCACTCCCTGGAGAGCTTCTGGGAGAAAAAACGAGTTTTGAATGCTTTGGAAAGAAGATGCTAGTTCCACTGAAAAAGAGGTGAACGCTACCTGAGTGTATTTTTCAGGACTAGCATCGAAAGACCATTGCGCAAAAAATAGTTTTCTGGAGTGCTCTAAGGCTCAAGAGTTTCGTGGCAGAGGAAGAAGATGCTCGTCCAACTAACAGGACGAAAGCCTTACGTGGGAGGTGGAAATAATATATATAATATTATATATATATATATATATATATAATATATATATATATAAATATATATAATATATTATATATGTATAATATATATAATATATATATATATATTAATATATATATTATATATATATATATATATTAATTATATATAATATATATACTATATATATATATATATATATATACTATTATATATATATATATATAATCATATATAATATATATATATATATATATATTATAATTATATAATATATATATATTATATTATATATATATATATATATAATATATATATATATATATATATATATATATACTATATATATATATATATAAATATATATATATATATATATATATATATTTATATATTATATATATATACATATATATATATATATATATATATATATATATATATATATAAGAAATGTTATGAAAACATTACACGTAAAATATAAGAGATAGTTACCTCCGTCTGCTAGGTAAGTAGCTGTACAAATGATTAAAATGTAAAAGTGTGTTCCAAAGAAATCGTATTTTGTTGGGCGTGAAGGGACACCCAAATGAAATAAAATGTTTAACCTAACCAATGGGAACAGTTACATCACTCTATGTCATGTAAATTGGGCTTTGAAAAGTGATAGGAAGTCCTGAATGGTGTTTTTATTAAAAATTTCTCTAGGAGAGATAAGTAAATCTAGAAACCAAAATAAGTTCGTTAAATAGAAAAAGGGAAAAACTTTTATGTCCCAGCGGGATATAAATTTAAATTCATGGGAACGTTTTGAAGAAAGACCACAGAAAAATAATTCCCTCTAATTCTTTCTGTAAATCTTGAGAATATATATCCATGATTCCAAAGAAGCTTTGTTTGAGAAATGGACTTTTTGAAAAATTTAAAGCCAACGACAATTTAAGAGAGAGAGAAAAGAAAGGTTTATAAGATGTGTTTTGGGAGGGTGGAAAGATACAAATGGTACCTATAAACAGATGCATGTTTTATTATCTGTATTTTCGAAAAAGGATATCTTTTTAGAAGAATCTTTTGATTAAAAGTGAATAGAAAGCTGGGGCGTTTTGAAGAATCAAAAGTTGGGGTTTGTGTATGCAGTTTCGGGAATTCTAGGGAGTTCTCATGTTGGATAAAGGGAAGATTTATTGTCTCAGGGTGAGGTGGTTTTTGGAAAGTAGGAGAATGTGTGAGGGGTGAATTCGTATTTAAGGTTTGTGTTGCAGTAGGAAGTCTTGTCTTTAATATGTAAACGAAAATACAGAGAATAGCGATAGTGATGAATAAAGATACTCCCGAAATGGTAATGTGTTCCGGGTGCCAGGGATGTTGCATATGGAGGGTTTCGTTTAGTGTATTCAAATGCTTGTCCCAGTGCACGTTTACTGGGGAGTAAAGTTGGAAAATTTGAAAAACTCTGTGAAATTGGTGGATGGCCAATTCGAATGGATTTGTATGTGAGAGGGGTGTAAGTAACTATAATCATCTGAAATAAATTTGCAACCGTGTGGAATAGAGAAAAGATAGTTGTGTAGGATTTGGGGTTGGGAGTAGGGACAGCTTATGGAGGCTGTGGTCTTTTGAGACATAGATATATATGTAATGTTGTTGAGATATACTGTGTAGGGAGAATGGCTTAAGAAAGAAGTGTAGACGCATTTGTTGTAAGGATCTTTGTTTATAATAGACATATAATGCAATTTGGTTTGGATGTGGTGTGTATGAGGTTGGTGAGTACGCAGAGATTTAAAGAGGAAATTTCTCTACAGCGATCCGATGAATTAGTTTTTGTTGTAGGAGTATGTTAATTCTTCCAAGTTAAGAAAGAAATAGGGATAACTGGTCTGGATACTGATCCTGTTTGAAGATTGGTTAAGGTACGTAGGGAAAGGTATTACTTTGAAGGTGTCAAAGTAAGAGTCCGTAATGAATGGAATGGTGTGGTTAGTTTAAGTGCATAATGGTCCAAGTGTATGAGAGGAATTGGTAGAAATTTTCAGGAGTAGGATGAAATATTAGGTGCGAATTGGTTTTAGGTTTAATGTCTTTGAGAATAGAAATGAGAAATTTGTATGAGTATAATTGTAGAGGTGTGGTGTATTGCTTAGAGATAATTAAGGTGTGTTGTATAATATTTATTAATTGGTTGGTATCTTCAATGATAATGTTTATTAAATTTAGGTAAAAATTTAGTTTTGAAATTTCTGATTGAAATTCTATGGAAGAAATGGAACGATTATAAAGGTAGTATAATATTTCTTGATTTGTTTTAAATTGTGATAAAGTCCTTGTGTTTTCATGAATTTGTGCATTAAACCTTGTGATGGCTGTTTCTAAATTGAATCCCGAATCCAGTATAAAATTAACTTTCTTTGAAATGGTTTTCAGATCATCGGAAAATTAGGGTGCCGAAAAGTGTTTTTAAAATTTCACAGCCCAGATGAAAAAACCTTGCTTATTTCTGGTATCTGCGTGGCTTGTATGTGACAATAACCATGGATTTTTAAGTAATTGTTCTAGTTTAATTATATTGTCTTTTAAGTGATCTTTTATATATTTTAATTCGCCGGGGTATGCGTAGTAAGATTCCCTTGGGTATTATGGAATCTGGCTGTATATCTAGTTTGTAAATAAGGCATATGAAATTTTATTAATTCATTATTGTGGCTATGTAATCTTTGAATTTCTTGGTATAGTGATGTTGGAAACTGCATGTTCAGTCCTTGTATGAATGTTGTTTTCCCATGTTTTGAGCGATAATCTCAGGAAATAATCTCGATTTGCCATTTTCTATTTGTGTTTCTGAGGTTGAAGTCCATATAAAAGGG
This sequence comes from Trachelipus rathkii, assembly GCA_015478945.1. NCBI lineage: Eukaryota > Metazoa > Arthropoda > Malacostraca > Isopoda > Trachelipodidae > Trachelipus > Trachelipus rathkii. Next base: position 40,671 of record JABUQX010102773.1, read on the forward strand.
AATATGATATTTTCCATGTTTCTGTAAAAAGAAAGGAAGAGCGGAGTTAGACGCTGTCTTTGGAGAAATTTTTTATTGTTAGGTTGATAATGTGCTAACATAAATAAGTCTTATGGTTGTTCAAAAGATGCTTATTTGTGTTTTGATTTTTCATATTGATATGAAATGTTTCTCCGCGTTGAGGAAATTTGTTTGATAGAAGCTGGAAGAGGGACTGTTTTGGGTGGTAGAGAGGGTATGGGTGGAGCAGGAGGTGTAGGTAGAAGGAAAGGAAGTAGGCCTGTATCTCGGGGAATGGGTTGTTCCGGTGGTAGGAACCATGTTTTGTTTCCTCGTGTGACTGTTACTGAATAAGGGGAGTGGGCTGTAAAGGAAGGAGGAATAGAAGTTGTTTGTGGTTGTTGAGTTGGTTGTTGGGGTTGAAGTTGTTTAATCTGACTGCGTAATTTCACTGAGAGTTGTGGGGCTGTCTATAATGAGGTGGTTGATACCTTGGATCAAGTTGTCTATTATCGGGGGATGTTGGAGATGATGTATCTTGAGCGGATGGGTAGGCGGTTTGTGGGAATATATTGGGAAGGGTGTGAGTAAGTTGGGGTGTTATTGTTTCCTTTGAAGGTGGAAATAGAAGAAGTGGTGGAGAGGGGAATATTTCTTAGCTAGGAAAAAGGTTGGGTATACGGGAGTGAGATATTGGTTGTAATGGAGATGTGGGAAAGAGAGTTGTTCTGGATTGTGTTCTGGAATATGGAGTGTGTGTGTTAGTTGAATAGATGATTTTAGGGGAAGAGGGGGGTTGAGGTGGTGGGATATGAGAGGGCGAAGTTGATGGTTGGGAAGGATAGGAGTTTGTGGGGAAGTGAAGAAGGAGGAAGTAAAGTGGTATGAGAAGGAAGGGTTGGTGATTGAGGAGAAGGGAGAATCGGTGGGGGATTAAGTAGGATGGCTTGCTGTGGCGGTTGGTGTTGTGTGATGGTATTGGATAAACAAAAAGATTGTGGTTGAATGTGCGTTTGATTTGAATTGGTTGGATGTGGAGGTACTGAGGAGGGGTGCTGTGGGTGATTTTAACATTGTCTGTGTGTACTATAAATTCTTTTGAGGTATCTGGCATTGAAGGAGGAGTTTGTTGAAATTGATGATGCTCATAACTAAAAAGGGTCCTGTCCATTTCGAATATAATTTTGGAGATTGATGAGGTTTCTTTGTGTCTAATATATAGACATAGTTGCCGATGTCTATGTCTGTTAGTAAAGCTCGCTTGTGTTGTGTATCGATTTGTTTTTGTGTGGACTCTAATAAGTGTTGCCGAGCCATGTTTCCGATAATGTTCGCTCTTTTCGCTAGTTCGTCAATGTGATCATTAATGTTTATGGGGGTGGTGTTGGAAGTGTTGAAAGGTGATTTGTAATTGGAAAGATGTCATAGCAATCTTTTGTTATAGTGGTGGAGAGGGAAATGGAGTGTGGTGCCAATAGAGGAATTGAAAGTACTGCTTATAGAGATTTGCGCGAAAGGTAGAAATTTACTCCAGTCATTGTGATTTGTGCTAACAAAGTGTCTGAGAAAGTTTGCGACTTTTAGTGACTCTCTCTCACAGAAAACGTTTGATTTGGAGTGTCTAACAGCTTTGCTGAGAGCTTTTATTTTCCACTGGGAGCAAAGCTATTTAAAGAATTCTGATCTGAATTCTTGGTCTAGGTTTGATATTAAAACTTCTGGCGTGCTGTGTTTCGCAAATACACGTTCTATGAGGGCTTGAATGATGCATTTAGCAGAGTGTTGTTTAAGTGGGACTAATTCGACATATCTTGTGAGTTGGCATTTGAAGATGAGAATATATTTAGTTTGAGAAATGTGACAAAGTGGGAGAGGACCTAAGATGTTGCACTGTACTCTTGAGAATGGTTCAATTCCCAGAGAGTATTCTTTGATGGGGGCGATTTTGGGGATTGTACCTTTGGCTCTATTGCACGAATGACAGTTGGTACAAAATTGTTTAATGAGAGTGTGTAATTTGGGAAAGGTGTATCGTTCCTATAGTTTGTGATGTGTTCTTTTATAGCCATAATGACCTGAAGCTAAAGTGGAATGGTTGTGTTCGATTACCAAGTATATCACAGAGTCTGGCACTTCAAGTAAGTGCCGACAGTGGGAATTTTATAGACCCGTGAGTTGTTTGTGTTTAAAAAGGTGGGTTAGGGGTTGGTTGTCAGTTATAATTGTAAGGGGGTATCCCAAAATTATGATCTTGAATTTGGATAGAGCGAATACTATTACTAAAGCTTCTTGCTCTAGTGAACTATAATTTGTTTCATCTTTAGGGAGGGAGCGACTAACAAAATAAAGTGGTGTTTCTTTGCCATTTTTATCGTGTTGATAGAGAACGGAAAAAGTGTTTGTTGTAGTCTGGAAACGCCAATTGTGGGTTGAGAAGTATAGCTTTTTAGAGTGTCAAATGCACGTTGTTGTTCTGGTTTCCAGATAAACTTCGTTTTTGCGTAATAGGGATGTTATTGGATTTGCGACTATTGCAAAATTTTTCACTAAATGGTTGAAATAATTTAGGAAACATTGATTTTATGATGAGTGTTGGTGCGATGGGTGGTGAGTGCAGAGTTCATATTGTCGTTGGTTAAATCTGTTTTATGTTGAGATATGCGTCGGGATAAAATCAATTTGACAAACACCACCACACTCAAAACCATAAATCAAGTACAAAGTAGAAAAATAACAGAATCCATATATATTTATAACACAAATAACTTTAATAAATCAGCAGATTAATTCAAGCTAGACAAAATACAAAATTCAATATTGCTCTCCTCAAAGTATTTCACTGATCTTAAAAATAATAAAAGACCAACCAACTAAAACTTTTCTGAGAGCTGACAATAACCCTCGAGTTGACAGACGTCATGTTGCCAGGCCATCCCATTTGAAAGTTAATTTTGTAATATTGGACAAGCTCATGGTTTTCCCACCCCAGAATCTCCAATTTTAGTCTCCCTGTTTTTAACTTAAAATTAAAATTAAAAGTGTGTGCTTATTGTTAATATGTGTATATCGAACGTTGAGGTCATCGTGAACCCATTAGAAATAGAAAATAAATACCTAAAAGATATCGTTTCGTCCCCATAAAATTTTGTTTTCAACAGTCGCTATACCATATGTCCGTTTTCAAAAAAATTTCTCGAACATTAGTTATCAATGTAACTTAAAAAATATTTCACGAAAAAATTGATATATATATATATATATATATATATATATATATATATATATATATATATATATATATATATATATATATATATATATATATATATATATATATATATATATGCAAAACTGATGGATATGCATAACAAGAATTATTCAATAGCATCTTTATGCTGTAGATGTTTTTCTTAAACAATGTGATTCTTTGTTTTGGCATACTAAAACACGCTCTTTATATATATATATACTATATATATATATATATATATATATATA
>JABUQX010102774.1:30000-35000 GCA_015478945.1 Trachelipus rathkii
TTGGTGGGGAAAAAGCCCCCTTAAAAAAAAAAAACTTTTTTTTAAAAATTTATTTACTTTTTTGTTTCAGAATTATTATTTTATATATATACTATATATATATATATATATATATATATATATTATATAATATATATATATTATATATATATAATATATATATATTATATAATATATATATTATATATATACTATATATATATATATATATATATATATTATATATATATATATAATATATATATATTATATATCTATTATATTTATATTATATAAAGTAAATATATATAATATATATATATATATATATATATATATATATATATATATATATATATAAATATATATATAATATATATATATATATATATATATATATATATATATATATATATATATATATATATATATATAGAGAGAGAGAGAGAGAGATTAGGTTACTTTTTTTCTTGTTAGCTTAGGTTAGATTATTTTTTATTGTTACGTTAGTTTATGTAAATTATGTAAGGTTATGTTACACTATTTTTGAATTGTTACGTTAGATTATGTTAGGTTATGTTAGGTTATGTTAGGTTATTTTTAAACTTTTTAAGGTTAGGTTAGGTTAGGTTAGGTTAGGTTAGGTTAGGTTAGGTTAGGTTGGTTAGGTTAGGTTAGGTAGGTTAGGTTAGGTTAGGTAGGTTAGGTTAGGTTAGGTTACGGTTAGGCTTAGGTTAGGTTAGGGTAGGGGAGATTAGGTAGGTTAGGTTAAGTTAGTTAGGTTAGGTAAGTTTAGGTTAGATTTTGTAATATTATATTTTTTTATGATATTTAATTATTTATATATTTTCAGGAGTGGTACGAATCTTATTATCTCGATGCTGAAGAATAAGTATTGAGAGAGTCTTGCCTAATTAAAGTATATAAAGTATATATATTATAAACCTGGAAGTTAATATGTATAAAAATAAATGCTCTATGAGCTGTTCTATTTATAAAATATAACTTGGAAAAATCTGTTAATTGGGTTTTCCAAACTTTTAATGCCATTACATGTTATATACCGTGAAATCACAATCTCACTAACATTATCTGGATAAAGATAATTAATATATATTATATATATAATTAATATATTAAATATATATTATATATAGATATATATATATTAATATTATTTATTATAATATATATATTAATAATATTATATATATATATATATATAATATATATAATACTAATATTAATTTAATACTTAATATATAATATATAGTGTTACGTATCTCACATGAGGGGTTAATCGGATCCATAGCCTACCTCTCGAAATTTTGAAACCTTAAATTATTTTTTAAAGTATTACTTATTTAATCAACAATAAATAATGTAAGGCCCAGCTTGAGCTCATTTTAATTATATATTATATAATTTGTTCTCTGTATTCAGGAATCAATAATTATCTCGTAACTCACTCCTATTTAGGGGAAGTTATTACTCACATGGAGAATAAGAAGAAACTCAGTCCATAATATTATTTTATCCTATATATTATATAATATACAATATATGTGTGTGTGTGTGAAGCTTAAATTTTTTTATAATTGTTCGCACTATGGTAATATAATTAATTTCCCGTAAAATATTAAAATAAAATAGAAAATATAAATTATCATATATGCGAGTGATTTTTATTTTATTCCTATATATTTTATTATTTATTTCACACATTCAATCATCATGACCAATTATAAAAGATAAGGAATATATTTTGTTTTCACACTAAATTATAAAGAATATATTCGAATCTGAGCATTCTACATAAACTCCATATCATATAATGTAATCCATATTATATATGTATAAATATAATATATATATATATACAGAAAGAAGAGATCACATTACTTCTCTCTCTCTCTCTCTTATCTTACTCTCTCTAAATATATATATCATTCACTATATCTCTTCTATCTCTACACTATCTTCTTATCTCTCTCTCTCTACTTCACTCCAATCTATATATCTTCTCATATATATATATCTCTATCTCTCTCTATATCATTAATCTATATTCATTATATAATCTATTACTATATACATAATCATATCATATCTATCTATCACTCTCTCTACTATAATCTACTTACTATAAATATATATATTTATACTATATACTAGTAATATATATACCTATATAATATATAAATACTATAATATATATATATATATATATATATACTATATATTCATATATATTATACTCTCTGTACTATTTCTTACTCTCATATATATATATATATATATATCTATATATATATATATATAATTATATATATCTTATAAATATATAATATTATCTCTCTCTCTCTCTCATATATATATCTCTCTCTCAAATTATTACTTATATACTATATAAGTATATTAATAATACTAATTGTAGGTAGTAAATGTAAAGCTATTAGATTATCTATTTGATTTAAGAGTATTAAATATTCACTGAAGTTAGAGTCAAGTAATATAGTATTATTATATGATTTATTGCCCCTTTGTATTTAATAACTATTATTATTATTTTATGATTACCTGTTTTGTTCATAATACTTTAAAAAATCAAATAATATATATGAAAAAGTAAGAACATGATATGTAAGAGAGACTTTTATTCGACAAACAAAAGTAAGTACACTATTTAATTAGATAATGAATTCCTGTTTATTAAAAGAGTGAGGTTCTCGTAACTCATGACATAATTATAGTTTCTTCTATGAGAACTTCTGTTAATTAGAGAATAGACAGCTGAATAATATATCTCAAAGATAGATATAGTATAAGAACGGTGAATTAAGTTTTCCTTAACTATAGACGTCTATATAAGTACAGTATATAGTCGCAAGTTCAAAGGTAATTAACAGAGAAAGATTGTTCATTACTCATCACAAACGATATTGGCAAATTCAATAGAGTTATCAGTATATAGATATATTATATGACACATATAGGATAAAATGGTGAAATTTAAATACCATACTCTTGGAAAACTCACAGATTCAAAATAATACTATTTATACGTATGACTCATGGTGAAGTAACATAAGTATACGGAGATATATATTATTTCAGAAAAGTCTAGATGATATTAAGTGGTTAAGCATATACATCTTGATATATATAAAACTTGGGAGATTTATTGCTGCATATAATTATTGTGTATTGTTATTTTATTAGGAAAACAAAAGAAGGTAAGTATATAGGAAATATATACCTATATAATGAAATATTGGGTTATGTTTATTTGAGTTCAGAGACGCTAATTATTATCAAACTTTAAAGACGCCATTGAATCTATATAAATAACACGAGGCAACTAATATCGACATATAATAATAAGAGTAATCGTATGATATTATAGAAAAAGATGATTTGCTGTAAGAAAGCAAGTTTAGGAAAAAATATGAGATATGGCATAATATACGAGAACTCAACTCAAGTAATTTGAGATCAAGTTACAGAAGAAAAGTGGTAACTCATTAAAAGACATGAGTAGAAATGCACGAGGCTAATTATCCATATTAGTATGAATACAATATCGATATATTCCCTGTGGTATATAAGCAAAAATATATTCGTTAACATAAATAGGAATATTACATAATCATCTAATGTCGACTAATCGATACTTATCTTGAGGCCTGTTGAGTACGAATGGTATATACAATTATTATTTACAATCACTTTAAATGAATATATCTAAATGTATACTATATATGCTGGATGAGACTCACTAATATAGTATCTTATTATATATCAGAAACACTTATATTTATATATAATATATTAGTATAATATTATATATTAAAAACTAGTGCTAAGAATAATTATATTAGCCATGACATTAACTAGTTTTTAAATGAGTTACCTAAAAATTATGCATCTCTCAAATTATTAAGTCTAATATTGGCAGCATACTCCAGTTTCACAATACTCAGAGTATAATATGAGTGCTCACAAAAACTACTTAAATAAAATAGATAAATATATATTATTATCACTATGTCTTACCGATTGATAACGAACGACCTGTAAAGTCCAGTAAGTAGAAACAATTTTCCTTATTGTTAGTGCGCACGTTACGTATACTTAGATATATGTATAACTCTTGTACCGTCAAAGAAGCTTTTTTTGAGTTGTTAGGTGAGTAGTTCTTGAGAATGCGATAAGAATATATTATGTATCGGTGGATAATAATTTGATCTAAAGAGAAGACAAAATATAGTATATAATGAGAGGAATAAAGCTGTAACGTATATTGTAACTATATGAGTTTGTCTGGTATATTATATATAATTTTACTGAGTACATAAGAAGTATAAGTCAAGGCAGAGCAATGAGATGAGGATAGAGGTTAGTCGGAGAGTATGTGTCAAGAAAATTTAGAGCGTTATATCAACATCGGACACCATCACATCAACAAATCACTTAGTTTTATTACTACACTGCTTTTAGAGAGAGCCTCATATAGTATTAACCTAAGAATGTCACAGTACAATGGTGATTTTCTAGTAAACGTAACTTATTCAGCATTTGAGAGGAGGTATAACCTAAATAATTATCACTATCACTCAAATAGTAGGGTTAAATATTCAATATAAAATCTACGAATATATATATATAATTTAATAATAATTTTACTAACAGAATCTCTTGTTTAATGATAAATCAATAATGATCAATTATTAAGAAAAATAAAATACATGAATAACTAAAGTAAGAAAAGTTTACTATATTATAACTCATATAATAAGAAATAACAACTCTTAAAAAAAAAATATTTCTTAAGGTTTTTATTAGAAAATTAACTAATTATCCTCTTTTTAAGTTGATAAGGGAGTATAATGTAGAGTATTCTTCTATTACTTAGTAATAATTTTAAAAGTTACCTGAGACTATATAATATATATATATATATATATGCGGAAAGTCACCTATATATTTAGTAGATAATGATAAATGTCATTTTTCTTATC
>JABUQX010102774.1:47500-49018 GCA_015478945.1 Trachelipus rathkii
AGACAGGAGCAAAAGTAGGGTTAAGAGTTAGATAGATGATATTAACAGAGACAAAGTTAGATTTTAAGCCGTGGATTGGTAAAGTTAATAGAAAGCCCGCGTCTATGCAAAGGTGCCATCTTTCAACCACACACAACCATACCAGCATACACACAACACTCCACAACACACAATAGAACAATAATAGACTAAAACAAAAGAAGAAATCGGGATAAAATTGAATAAACTAAATCCCAACTTAAAAAATTCGAGCACTAAAATTAACTAAATAAAGAAAATATACTACTATACACTAAAAAACAAAACTTAAACCTAAACAACTTTGCTACACTTACTAAAATTTATTAAAACCTACAACTAAAAGAAAAAAAAATGAAAAAACTAAATCCTAACTTAAAAAATTTAAGTACTAATATTATTTAAATAAAACATATACTACTATACACTAAACCTAAACAACTTTGCTACACTTCCTAAAATTTATTAAACCTACAAAAGAAAAAAAAATGAAAAAAATTAAAACTATAACGTCTTTTTAAAACTTCAAACTTTTAAATATCGCCGAAACGAATAAATAATTAGTTTCAATTTGATACAATTTAATAAAACTTTCAATTAAAACACAATGAGATTTAAAAAAAAAAACACACACACACACTTTCACTAATCACAGAATATAATAATAATAACAATAACGCCTAATAAGATAAAGATAAAAAACTTTCGACCGGGAGCAACTTTCAAGCACATCCACACCCACAAGAATTAAAACACCACACACACATATATATATATATATAGATATATTATATATTGAGACATAAATTATAAAATATATATATATATATCTATAAATAATATATATATAATATATATAATATATATATATATTATTATATTGAGACATAAATATATAAAATAATTTAATATTTCTAAATAAATAATATGAATATATTATATATATATATATATTATACTTATATATATATATATATATATATATATATATATATATATAAGTAGTAAGGGGTGGACAACTAACAGCCAAACTGAAATCCGGAAGTTGCAACCGGATGTTGCAAATGTTGCAAAGCAACATTTTGCAACATTTGGTTTTTCAAGCTTGACGTGTCAAGGTTAAGGTTTTTAAGGTCGGTGAGACCGAATTTAAGGTCTGGACGACCGTTTTTGGAGTTTTAAGCTCCCCAAAAGGTGGGGCGGAAGACCCCAACAAGGGGGCTTTATTTTTGTTCCTAGAAGGTGTTTAAAATGACTCCAGTGAATCATTTTTGATAATTCTAATCGGATTTATCGCTAATCGAGTACCGCCTATAAGTTGATGTTTTAAAAATCGTCTTTCCTAAATCTAACGTGCTCTGGTTGGTTTTTTACATTAAAAAATATAATCGAAAGAAAATAATTACAATAATTAACATTCGATTAATCGCTGTAGTATTGCTACGTCCGCGCCGAGACCAGCTTTTTCTCGAAAAAAGTAAATAAGAGGCTATAGGTCTG
>JABUQX010102775.1:0-26233 GCA_015478945.1 Trachelipus rathkii
CTTGTCTTACATACTTTTTGTTTTTTTACGCTTATATATCATATCTTACCTTTGTTGGTTTTACGTATTTACTCTGACATTCACCTCTGCTTACTTATTAACCTGACAGCAGGCAGTGGAATTTCACGACATTGGTGCGCCGACATTGCCTGTTGTTTTCTGATATTTTGCCATATTTTTTCCTCAGTTTATTTTATTATATATATTTATTACTTGTATGGTGCTGTTCATATCGATTCCTATGCATTGTAATTTCCCTAGATGTTGATTTCATTTTCGCTGTATGCGTTATCTTTACTGCTATATACATCAGATGGTACTTTTTATTCTAGTTTATTATATATCTTTTGAGACATCTGCTATATGATACGTAAAGATTTTTAATGAAGATTCTCGATTTTCAGAATTTAAAAAAATATAAAATTGTTTCTAGTAACTCTTGATTAAAACAAAATTTGTTTTGCTCAATTCTCATACCTATATTTAATTTGACTGCCGTTGTAACTGAAGATTCCAATATTGCCTTTTTGTTTAAATTTACAGTTAAACAAGTAAACTATACCATCAGCGTTTATCTACCTCCAAGATGTAAATTTGCCAAAGAGTATCTGTCATCTCTATTTCAACAGCTTGATCTCATATTTGTAATTATGGAGACCTTTAGTCTCTTCATTTCCTTGGGGATATGCCAAAATTTCTTCGAGTTCAAAACTTTTATTTGATCCACTCAATCGTTTCTCATTGTGTTGTTTAAGCCCGGAACTTCCAACTTGCGAGAGATTAAAATCTCACATCACCACCTTATTGAAGTGTTCTTATATTCTATTTTCATTATGGTTCACTTCATACTTAAATTTACAAGTAAACTCAAGTAAGCTATGTTATCAGTTCCATTTATCTACCTCCAAACGGTGAATTTACCAAAAAGGTTCTGTCATCCATATTTAAACAGCTTCCTCTCAGAGTTGTAATTATGGGAGATTTTAAACTCCCTTATCCCTTTTGGGAATGGCATAATTTATTCGAGTGTGAAACTTTTAATTGATTTACTCATTGCGTTGTCTCAACGTGCGACTTCCAACTTGCGAGAGACTAAACTCTCACACCAACCACCTATGTTGAAGCATTCCTATGTTCTCTCTCCATAATGGATCGTTTTGAATTCTTCCACTTTGATCATCTACATGGGAGAGACCATCATCCTATTGCCCTAAAAAAACTATTTCCCACTCCAACACAAGAATCCTACTCTCGATAGGTATGGAAGTGTGGACTGGCTTAAAATTAACCACTCTATAGCCATCATGGTCTCCACTTTTATGGTAACCTTCAGGAACACTGACGAAGCATTCAGCTTCTTCACCCACACAGTCCTATCGGCAGCAGAATAAGCATCCCTTGTTCTTGTTCTTCTGCCTGTAGGCGATCTATGAAAACTCTTATAAACTTTCAGTAGTATTTCATTTAATTCATTCATTAGTTAATTATATTTATATATTTTTTTCAAATTCACTGCCAAGTTAGCTTCTAACTTTTTTGTGAGTACGTTAACTTTTCCTTATAGTTGAAAACATCGCTACTTTACTTGCACAAATACATTCAATCAGAATCAGCTGTGTTCATGGGTCTCAATGTGTTGTAAAGTTTCCATTTATAAAGTGTATCAAGATTTCAGTTTTTGAAGGAGGTAACATTAGTGGTAACATCTTGGTCTTCACTTTTTCAACTTTCACTGTTATTACTGTTTTCGTCAACTAAACCTTAGTTACCCTCTAATGCTCTTTAACTACTTAGATAAAAGCCTAGTTAAATAAGAACCTGAGAAGAGAATCATTTCTCCGAAAATAATCGTTATGGCAAGTCCAATATTACTCATTTTTTCAATTAAAAGTTGTCTTATTATAGATCGGTTACCCCAAAGTGATCAAATCGGAAGAAGAGAAAACTTTTTAAGTAGTGCATGTTAAACCCGAATCGCAACACTAGAATCATATACAAAACTCAGAATTCAAATTTTGCCAAATTAATTGAACCTGGATGCAGTATTTTCAAAATTACTACTCTCTGTCGATTCTTCAACTCCCACCTCTGCAGCATGCGTTATGTGCCTGTTAGTACAAATTTGATCAAAAGGTTCTTGGTAACAAAAAAAAATATACTGGATATAATTTCACCAACAACTTCCGTTAATATATGCCAAAGAGAAGAAGACGGACTACCGATATAGTTATGTGTGTAAACATTCCATGCTAATGTCAATATATACTCTGGAAATACTGTATGAGCAAGGTGTGAAACAGACGAACTTTATAGGACACTGAGTAATCAAATTCGTCCTGCCGGCTACTATTTTATATATATATTATATATATAATAAAATATAATATTATAATATATTATATATATATATATATTATTTATTTTATATATAATATATATATATATAATATATATATAGATTAATATACTATATATAATATATTATATATATATATATTATATATATATTACTATATATTATATATATTAATTATATATATATACTTTATTATATATATATATTATATATATATAATATATACAATTAATATTATTATTATATATATATATTATATATATATAATATATATATACTAATATATTAATACTATATATATATATAACAAACCCTATATATATATTTGTGCGTCTGGGGCGGAGGTATGCTAGACCACTGAGAATCCTAAGAGCCTCGGGAAAGAACGGACACGTTTATGGGACAACGCTTCAACATCTTCAACATCAAACATCTCTATTGAAGTGGTTCCAAGACAACATACTTACATCCATCAAGGTTGGTGACCCTGCAGAAGTGCATGTCAATGGAGATGGCACAAAGAAGATCAGCAACAACCATCAAATAGATATCTAATACAAATACGGGCGCTACTCTGTTCGGAATACTACGCTGTGCCGCACATGCCTACCGTGCTTCTCACTGGCAGATAGCGACCAACTGCACGTAAAAGGAGTAACAGAGTGGTCGAAGCCTTTTTCAGTGACCATAATGTGTGCACACCTGGCTCTACCTGACAGCTACTTGCTCTACAACCGACGCCTCCTTCCAGGTCCAGAGAGCGGAGTGTGCTCGCGGCATTGTCACTGGGGGAGTTCTTTGGCGTCTGGGGCAGGAGGTTGTTAGACCCACTGAGGGAATCTAGACACAGCAGCCTCACGGGAAAAAACGACACGTTATCGTGAACAACGCTCACTTTCCAACTAACATATCTATTGAAGGTGTTCTCAAGACAACATTACCTCCTTCAATATATACATCATAGCATGAGCAAACGCGTCCTTGAATATATTGTGCACTTTTGAAGAATGCGGATAACGCATCTCTTTTGTTTTCGCAGAGAAGAGAAACGTTTTTGTGAGTTACGGAGGGCATGGAAGCTATCTCTCAGAACTAGATATACACGAAACTACTATATATCCATCAATTAATAGAAAGCAAAAATTTGAAATGCATAAATCTTACTTAAACGTTCATGAACAGGGGTCCAAGATCCGCAGAATGGAATAGTAAAAAATAAACTAAATGTAATAAAAAGAGTACAAACGAAGAGTCTTTCACTCTCCCAAAACTTCATAATATTCGACTTCTCTCATCTTTCTCTCACACGCTGAAGTCAAAAGAGGTGATCTCCACGGAATGAAAGAAGGCCTGCCTGTCGTAGGCCTGCTTTCCCAGCTCGTTCAATCCGAGACATCTCAAGAGACATTAGACCTATCTTCCCACACACTTACGACAGGACATTCACTTTTATCTAATATTTTTATTTTTTTTATTATTATATTTTTTTTTTATTATTTTACCGTTCTTTAACAATATTTTTTTTACTTATTTTTATTTTTTATTTTTTTTTATCGGGTGTAACTGCCCTTATTTTGTTTGTGGCTTTTCTCTTTTCATTTTTGCCAGCCTGTTCCACCATTTGCTCACCAGAAATTGGACCCTCTCCTTGCAAAATAAAGTATTCCGGAGAATAGCGTAAGTATAATTTATGCTATTATTATTATTATTATTATATTATTATTATTGATTATATTTGCTCATTTTTCCATCATATAATACTAATTACGTATAAATTATTATTATTATTATTATTATTATTATTATTATTATTATTATTATTATTATTATTATTATTATTATTATTATTTTTATTATTATTATTATTTTTTATTATTTTTAAATTATTTTGATTATCCTTATTATTAACACGGTTTATCACCATTTCTCGCTTGCTGCGGAGTTCACTGTACCACCATTAAAAAAAATATATATAACCAATAACCTATAATTATTTTGGTACATAGCCTTGCACCCACAGATTTTTTGCGTTCGTTTTAACCATATTTCTCCACAACTCTCCCCTATTTCTCTTCCTTTGTCTCCTTTTCCCTACTGTCTCCTGCTACACCCCAAGATGCCTGACGATACCCCTACGCCGCAGAACATACATCTTCAGCCTTTCTTCATTCAAAATCCCGAGCTCTGGTTCGAGTTGGCAGATGCTGTACTCCTGGAGGTAGAGGATGAAAAGAAAAGATTTTCGAGAGTCGTCAATGCTCTCCCTGAGTCTTGTCTTCTCAAGATTCGAGATGAACTGGAGGCTATCTCCTCCTCCCCAACCCCTTACTACCGCCCTTAAAGAACTCATCATTTCCCGCTTAGCTCCCAGCAGAGAGGAACGGTTAGAAACTCTGTTTAGAGGTGTCTCTCTGGGAGATCAAAAACCCTCGGAATTAATGGTGCGGATGCTGAATTTGTTGGCCGGTACTTCATCTTCACGTGAGGAACAAATAATTCGCACGTTTTTCCTCCAGAAGATGCCCACCGAACACCACAGTGTACTCCAGTCATTAAACTCTTACTCATTTTGCCGCTACAGGCAATCACTACTCCCAGCGTGTTCGGAGTGTCTCCTACACCCCTGCTTCTGTCACTCTTGCTTCCCCACAAACAGCTTCGCCACACACGCAACCCATTCCCCAGCACTCTTCCCCACCTCCTGCTGTTCTTCCTTCCTCTCTTGCTTCTCAACCGCCTCCCATCGCCTTCCCTGCCCAATCTCCTTGCTCTCACCCACCTCACCCTTCCTGCTCTCATGCTTTCGCAGTACATTCTTCTTCTTCTGCATCTCTCGATGCCCGTGTGTCGGTCATCGAAGCGGGCATGGCGGAGATGAAATCTGCTTTTTTATCCCTCACTACTGCTGTTAACAATATGACTTTTTGCTCCCGTGATCGTTCCTCCTCCAACCATCGTTCTTCTCGTGCCCATCGTTCCCCTTCTGCCTCTTCTTCACGCCAGCGTCAGTATCCTAATGGGTACTGTTACTATCATCATACCTATGGTTTTGACTCGAAGAAATGTGCTTCCCCCTGCTCGTACCAACAGGGAAACTCGTCAGCCGCTCCTTCAGTTGACCGTTGGAGGATACTGGCTCTTTCCCGCCTCCCTCTTCTTCTTCTCCTCCTCCTACTGCTCAGGACGTTCTTCGTATTTACGATCGCTTCACTAACCTTTCTTTTTTGATCGACTCTGGCGCCAGCCTCTCTTTGGTCCCTAGAGACCCTTCTCAGGACTCTGCTATCCCACTTTCTGGTCGCCAACTCTTCGCTGCAAATGGATCTTCCATTCTCCTTTACGGAGAGCGTTTGTGCACTCTAGATCTTTCACTACGCCGTCAATTTACATGGGTTTTTCTCGTCGCTGAGGTAACAGCCGATTCTCTCCGGTGCAGATTCTTGTCACACTTTACATCTTATGTTGACCTTGCGTTAATGTCGTCTTCGCATTGCACGGTGTGATACTTCTCTTCTCTTCTTCCGGGTCATTTATTTCTTCTGCCTCTAAAAGGTTATCTGCTATGCTCCTTCATCCTTTTCGCGTGTTTCTCCCTTCTTCACCTTCTGTGCAGGAATTCTTCTTCTATGGCGCCCGGTGCTCTTCCGATACCCACATCATTCTGTATTGAAACATCATATTGAGACCCCGGCCACCCACCCCCTTTGCCTCGAGCTCGTTCGCCTACCCCACCCCCCCCCCCCAATACCCCGTACAAGCTCCAAGTCGCCAAGGCAGAGTTTGCATACATGTTACCAGCGTGGCATGCTGCGCCCCCTCCAACGAGTTGTTGTCTTCTCCTCTTCACATGAGCTCCCTAAAGGCACTACGAGAGAATTGAAACCCTGCTGTGTTTTTAGAGCCTTGAACTTCTGCACGACTCCACGGATAGTGTATCGATTCCCTCATATCAGTTTTTTACTTCGCACTGGCCGAAAACACTATCTTTTCTTCATTGGACTTAATTCGAGCATATCATCAGACACCGTAGCTCCGCGAAAGCACGTTTTCCATGAGCAGCTGCTGATGACCCTCGTGTTTGCGCTCTTTGAGTATACTAGATGCACTTTTCGGATTGCAGATGCAGCACAATTTTCCCAGAGCATTCCATCATTCATTCTCGTGCGTCGTCCGTTTTGCTTGGGCTTATTTAGATGATCTTCTCGTCTCTTGTATGAAACCTGAGAACTATGAAGATCACTTACGTGCACGTTTTAGTAGGTTGAACGACGGCGGCATACGTCAATAAACCCTACCAAGCTGCGGTATTCGCGTGCAGTCTCTCTTACTTCTTAGGGTCCACCCACGTCTGCTTAGGAATTTTCCCTCTTTAGATAGTGTTGACTTATCCGCGACTTTTCCTCTCTCAGACAAAACAGCTTCGTCGTATCTGGAATGCATTAATTCTTTACCATCTGTTTGATTTACCCTCCGCTGCGCTCGTGTTAAGCCTCTTACAGCTCTCATCGCCCTAAACAGCGAGCAGGCTCATAAAGGTTGAGTTGGTCTCCCAAAGCGCAGTCAGCTTTTGAGGCTTTCAAAGAAGCCCTCACCATCCCGCCACCTCCTGTCCATCCTCACGACTGCTCCAACGAAGAGTGCAGGTGGATGCCCTCGACTTCGCTGTCGGTGCGGTGCTCAACAATTTTCAAAAGGGTGTTTTGGTGCCCACTTGCTTTCTTCTCGCGCAAGCTGCAACCTGCCTGAAACAAAGTATCGTGCCTTTCGCAGAGTGCTTGCCCATGTATCTGCTGTTCGCCACTTCAGGTATACTTCTTTGGAGATCGGAGTCTCATATCCTGACCGCACCAGACCCCATCACTTTCACTATAGTTTCTCGCATTGAAAGGCACTCTTTCCGTGAAGCCCAGCATCTTAAATTTGTTTCACAGTTTAAAACTGAATACGTCACATCTCCGGAGTAGATAATTTCACCGCGGAACACTTTCCCGGATGGAGATTAATGCTCTTTCGCCCATCCCTGGCATTGAATTTTGCGCATGGAAACGTGTTCAGGAGCAGACAATATCATCTTCAACAGCCGACTCTTCTCTACAGCGACAGTGTCCCTCAACCCCCGGCATGGAGAGAGACTCCTGCTGCGACATACTCCACAGGCAATCCTAGTCCTTTCGTTTTCCAACTTCTCTTCGAAAGACCATCTTCTGCAACCTCCATTAGCTCTCACACCCTAGCATCAGAGGCTCACGCAAGCTGGTAACAACTCGTTTTGTGTGCGCCTAAAGCAATTCGACGTGGCGAAATTAGACTCGCGTTTGTATGCCTGTCACGTTCATAATGTGCAAAAGACATACTAAGCTCCCTTGGGCACCTTCCTGCCCCCTGGTCCAAAGATTTGAGAGAGTTCACATCACACATTGTTCGCGCCTCTCCCTCCTTCTCCGGCCAAGCGATACATCACTCACTGTATTGATTAGCGTTCACTCGTTGGACGGAGCTCATTCCCCTCTACTGTTATGCTACTGCCCCTTGAATCTTTCGCCCTAAGCTTCTTGTCCACTGCTATCCTCTCGGTTTGTCATTCCTCTCTCTTTACAACGCGAGCCAAGGGCGAGATTTCGAAACCTTACCTTTGGAAAGATTTGATTGCGCTTGCTAGTTCTGAAGAAGTCCATACTGACCAGACTTCTTCCTAATTAAACGCGATCTGCCGAGAGTTCACCGCCAGCTTAAAGCTTCTCTCAGCGCATCCTCAGCCAGAACACTGGACGTAGCCTTTCTTTAATTCATGCTTGACATACGCCACTGCAGTTAAGGAAGACTTCATGTTCGCTGACCGAACTCGATCTATGCTCTACTTCCGCCTGCCTGGCGAAGATTCGTTTCTCAATCTTTCCCTTCTACTACTGCTGATCCCACTTTGTATTTCACCCGCTGAGCGCTGTGCCATCCCTGCGAGACCTACTCCGACCCGACAACAAAAGGTGCACTCTTCATCATGTACCCATGTCTTAGTGAGGCACGACTCACACCGTTCTGCTCTCCAACCCAAGTATGATGGGCCGTTCCCGGTAGTACTTCGGAAGGAAAAGTTCTTCACTGTACAGCGCCCCACTCGCACAGAGGTCATATCGATCAATCGTCTCAAGCCTGCTTATTATGCTGACGTCCCGGATTCGGACTTGTTCCCAAAACCAATTCCGTTTCCTTTGGATACACGAACATCTTATCCTACACCTGTCTCTCCCCCTCCTTCTCTTCCTTTAGATTCTCCACCTCCTCCGCTACTACCTCTCTTTCCTGATCCTCTTCCTTTTCCATCTCCTCCAATACAACTAAAACCTCCCTCCCCACCGCTCCACTTCCTGCACATCCTATTACTCGTTCTACAACACGCGCTCATGCTTCCAATGCCGACTCAGCCTCCAGTTTCCCATCCTTCACTTCGTTCTGCTTTGTTCCCGTCTGCCGTCAAGAGGTATATCGATCAGAAGTCGTCAGGTGAGATGGCCGCAGTGCTATCTAGAGTAATTCACCTGGACTTCTGTTCTGGATGGGGGTACTATAGCATGAGCTAACGTGCCCTTGACTGTGTTGTGCACTTTGGAAAAGCTAATAGCGCGTCTCTTTTGTTTTCGCCCATATAGAAACGTTTTTCTAGTTACGACAAGCATGGAAGATATCTCTCCGCCAAATTTATAATAATTTATGTTTTTTATCAATTAAACAGCAAATTATTGCTGCAGCAATTAATACCAACTATCAAGGTATGTACAAGGCAGTGAAAAAATTGCATGAGTCGTGTTATTTAACAAAGTTAATCGAGTAGGCTACGCCGACGGCGTGTAGACCTACTGAACGCATTGAAATGCGACCGAGAGGCATTAGTTGGGCAGAAGTGCAGAGGCCAAATTTTCATTGTATTTTCATGATAAGTGATTAGCAATAAGACAGTGAATAGAAATACGATCTTCGATACATGTGAATTTATTTATTTATGTGCGCATCCATGGTATTTTTTTTGTACCACGTGATTAGAAATATAATACCCTGCTACATGTTTTTGGTTTTCTGTAATAATACGTTAAATAGCAATTTAGTTATAAATTGTTATTTGCCGTATGTAACCCGAGGTGGGCATAGACGACCCATGCCCAAATTTTTGTAGGTTGTAGAAAAACTACGTTAACCTTGGGTAGACTTAAAGCCCTCTGTTTATCCCTCTATAAATAATTTACGCGCTCATGCAATGTCGCTGCATAATGATATGCCAGCAAATATTTATATTTATTATATGTTATTATGAGCTAATGTAACCCAACACTGAAATATCCAATGTCACTGCATAATGGTATGCCTGCAAATATTTGTATATTTGCCAGCATGTTATTATGAGCTAATGTAACCCAATACTGAAATATCCAATGTCGCTGTATAATGGTATGCCCGCAAATATTTGTATATTTGCCAGCATGTTGTTATGAGCTATGGCTAATCTAATACCAAATGTAACACTGCTCTATGTGAGTGCACGTTATGTAGGATCTTTTCCTGCAGGATATGGATTGGCATAGATCAGCGATACCGATTTTCAGTGTATACATCTTGTTTTTTTTTCTTTATAGAACAGCAGCGTCCAAGTCCCTACTGATAATTAAAGTTGAGCAAGCTTGCTTAAATAAAGAGAATAAAAACGAAGTCTTTCAACACTCCCAAAACTTCATAGTAGATTCCTCTCTCTCACAAGTTCATAATAATATATATATATATATATATATATATATATATATTATATATATAATCATTATAATATATATTGTATATTATATATATATATATATATAATATATATATTTATATATATATATATATATATATATAATGAATTACTGTGTGAAATGATCAAGACGGACTGAAGCGTAGATAGTGAACTTGAAATGGATTTTGAAGTTGTGTAGAAAGCGTGATGGAGGTATAGCAGGGTATGAAGCGAAGAGCCAGTAATAGTGCCCTTCTATAAGCGTAAGGAGGATAAGGTAACTCGCAAAATTGTAGCCGCGAATTGTTTATGAGTGTTTAGGAAGAATATATGCTGGTATTTTGGTCGCAAGAGTGCGCTGAGTGCCTGAAGGACTGAGGCTATTGAAGAACAAGGGGCTGACCAGTACTGAAGAACAGCGTACATAGTCAGTGGTAGAGGATGTGCGAATTAAATCTTACATTGAAAAAAATCATTGAGAAAATGAGAAGAGAAGAATAAATTGTATTTGTTTTATGAGATTTGCACACACGTATAATAAATTACATAGGAAGCTCTATGACAGTGTTATATAGTGTTGGTGGTTGGAGACAGGCTTCTGAAATGAAATAAAAGTATATTCTTGGATAGTAAAGAGTGTAAAGTAAATGGAGTCGAAGCTGATTGCGTTTAATATTAATATCGGTAGTGAGGCAGTGATGCGTTGATGTCTCCTTGTTATCAATGTTGTATATGTTAGGGTTAATGAAAAGAATTAGAGATAGGGGGTGCACGCGGGATGTCTGTTCAGAATGATGGAAAATGCAACAGGTAGAGGATGCCTACCTATAAATGCGGAAGGATTGGTTTGTGTTGAACGAATCTAAAGAGGCTTTTGAAATATTTGCTTAGAGATTGGAGTGGGCTAAAGGAGCGTTTGAAAGCTAAACATAATAAGAGTAAGGTTATGATTTGTGACTGAGCAATAGACCTCGTTGAAGATAGTGAGATAGCAAGAAGCTGCTGCTACAAGTGTCTGAGATTAAATATTTAGGATATATGCTTGATGAAAGGGAAACGGATAATGCAGATTGTGGTAGAAAGTTGTGAATGAAGGAAGGTGGTTGGCCGCAATTACTTCCCTTGCCGTGGATATAAAGAACTAAGTCTGAAGTGCGCTAGGGTCTACATGAGCGTATGTTGTTACCTGTTTAATGTAAGTAGTGAAACTATCGTCTGGAATAAGAGTAAGATCTAAAGTGTACAATGGGTTCAGATGGGCAATCTTAGGCAATGATGAAGAAGATAAAATGATAAAATGATGATATGATAAAAAAGTAGAGTATGTGTGCCTTAAAGAAAAGGGTAATGAGAGAATAATAAATAAAGTACGTTGAAGTTGTTTGTCATGGGATGGATGATAAGCGGATGTATAGTAGTAGAGTGCTACTGCGAATCGCACCTGCGCTAGGGAGACTGAGAAACGTGCGATGAGTCATAAAGGCAATGCTAGGAGAGCAGAAATGGATTTGGCAGAAGCAGACGAAAAGGTCGCATAATAGTAGTGAATAGAGGTTTGGAGTGGTATTGGTGGTGCCCCACCTGCGGTCTAAGGATAATGAACCCTATGCACGAATGCCCATTAGTGCAGGCCGTCTGTCGCCTAGTCCTTGCAAGACTTTAGGCCGCTGAAAATTTTCTGAGGACCCTGCACGAGTTCTAAGAAAAGTGTAAAGGGGCGGTAAGGCTGTCGCTTCTATCGACTTGCCGTCATATTTCTTCTACTATTTCTTCTGTTCTGATGCCACGCTACACACCTATACCCCGGTCTTTGGGAGAGAAGGTGATGAGTTAAAATTAGTATATATTATATATATATACTATCATATATATGATATATATTACATAGTATATATATAATATAATATATAATATATATATATAGATATATATATAGTATATATATGCGTATTATACACGGTAAACACCACCGGCCTCCAAAGCAAGACGAAGCTAGCCAAGGTAGAGAAGATGCTCAACAGCTCTTCACCCTACTATGTTGTGAGCAGCGCGACCTTCGCTTTTAGTTGGCGACTGACCTCTACCACTGAGCTACCGGACGCTTTTTATAAATAAATATAAAAATACATAAAAGAGTATATATATATATCTATATAGGTATATATATATAGACGTGTTTGGTGTGTTATCACAGGAATTCCCACGGCTACCCAGAGGAACTTCAACGCCCTTCGCCCCCTCACCCTCATCCTGCCTGATGCGAAGTCGCTGCAGCGACCATTCGCTGCCGCCCTTTTGGGAGGAATCCTAAGATCGTTTTTGGACACTCATTTGGGATATTATTCATCTCTATTACTCCACCCTTTTTCTTCCCTGGAGCATACTTCCCGGCACATGCCTCAGCCCTCCTACTAAAAGCCGAGGACATAGAAGAAAACCAGGGACCTGGAATCTGCATGTGCCCCATTTGGAACAAAATAGTGAGAAGATATTCAATCCAGTGCAGGAGATGTGATCAGGGGATCCACAAACGTGACTGCTCACCTTTCACAACACTTCCTCCTCTTACACATAACTGGATCTGTCAAGGATGCACTCCACCCACAATAATCAATAGTTCAAAAGCAAACAAATAAACTCATATCATAAATGGATTACATAATAAAAACAAGAAATAGAAATCTTCCTAAAAAAACATAACATACACATAGCAGTAATTCAAGAAGCACACCTACCCGAAAACCACCCAGAACCCATATTTTACGGATACGACTCAATTTATACACCATAAGTCCCTAAAAATCATGCGCTACTAACTCTTATTCACAACCATACACAAACACCACCTCACTCACAACAGCATCACTAAATGACAACACCTCAAAAACCCAATCTCTCACCACAAAGATCAACATAAAGCAAGCTACACAACATAAACCTTTATATCCCTCATCACACCTCACCACACTAACCCAGAAATTACACACCAAATCTAATACACATGACAAACCTCATAATGGGAGTAGATTTCAACGCCCACCACCCTACATGGTACAAAGACCAAAACGCAGACCATAGAGAAACCCACTTAATGTCAAATCTAGACCACCTAAACATACTCAACAATAGAAATTTCCACACCAAAATTCCAACCCAAACTAACCAATCAAACACATCCCCAGATTAAAAATTATTTTTACCAAATCTACACACAAAACTCCAATGGCAAACACAAGCAGAACGAAAAATAATATGTTATTCAAAATACTAACAAAATTAACCCTCGCTCAGGAAACATATACAAACTACAAAAAGGCGGGCAAAATTCTTTGATCTCATAGAAAAACAACATACACCTATAACTATCTCAAATCTCAACCTATTATACATCTATCAAACAGCATCACAAATACAAAAGAGCTAGCCAAAATATACCTCTACGGGAATATCTTACAAAATACAACCCAAAGTAACACCTTGAAATCTCAATCTGATCAAGCAACCACGTAAACCTAATTAAAAAATCATAGTACAGCAAACGACACACAACAAACAATAAGTTAAACACACAAATCACAAATTTAACCAAAGCACACACCTCAAACAACTTTCAAACATCATAACACAAACCACAAATAGATGTGGCAACGCCCTAAAATTCTGAAAATAGAAACAAACACTAACACTTTCCACACCACGAATTATAAAAAATCCAAACGCTTCAGCTCCACAACAGCAAAACACACGCAAACTTCCTCGCTACACAATTTGCAAAACAGTCATAAACCTACCAACCACAAAACACGAAAATCTTATCAATCGGGTAAGAAATAAAAAGTTATCACGACCAAACAATGAAAATAACACAAAACCATAAAAAAAAACATCATAAAATCTTAAACTCACCAGCACCGACCCGACAACATCGTTCAAATATAAACCTTAAACACTTATGGTAACACTACATAACCCATTAGCCACACATTACAACTGCCTCCACAAACTAAATTTTATTCCCGTACATCTAAGAGGAGCACAATTCATCTATCCAAAACTTAAACCAGGATAAAAAAGCCCTCAACCTCTCCTCTATCGTCCCAATTTTCTTCACTTTTGCTAATCCCCACCCCCCCCAAACTTATTGTAAAACTCCTGAAAAACTCGATCTAAACATAATAAACCACACATCCCCAAAGCAAACGTTTCAACATGGCTTCCAACAAAACCACACAACCACAACTGCTCTCACAAAATACTATTCAACTAATAATAGCTTAAATCTCAGGAGCCTACAACAAAACATCTACTTATAGCAAGTCCACATAAACAAAGCCCTATTGATAACAGTCCCAAGCACAGCAATCTACATCCATAAAATAATATAATCATAATAAACCCCACTATTTAATAGAAACGAAGTATACCAGCTTCTTATTAGGAGAACAGCCCCAAAATACAGATCAACAATACAGAAATCGACCGTACAGAAATATCAAATCGGCCGTACCCAGAGCGCCATCCTATCCCTTACCTCTACTCCAATCTTATTCAAACCTACCAAAACCACAAATATAACAAACTACGCAGATCGATGACATCACCATAACTACCACACACCAAACCTAAACACAATTCTTCTGACAAAACAATACTATCAACATTCAAACTGGCCTAGACTGACAACAGAATGCTGCATCACCACTAATTTCAACAGACGCCAACTTTGGCGCTGACTACTAATCCCCAAATCTTTTTAAACAACAAAGCTATCCAATAAACAAAACACCAAAATTCTTGGTGTAACACTGGACGCACGACTACACACCATGAACCTTCAAAAACACATGAAAAAACATAAAAAAAACATCAGCAAATAGGAAACTGACCACATACTAAGAATCATAGCTGGCCCTGACACATTAATAGCAATAAGTAAATATCCATCACCATCACAAACAGTACATCCATCCAACACTAAATTACGCATCACCTATATGTGGGCAACATGTTACAGGCGTCAAACAACCAAAACAACCAAAACACCCAAAACAACCAAAAAAACAAACAAAAAACCCAAAAAAAAAAAAATGCGCAATAGAAAAAATAACAGGCTGCTCAACTACAACTCCACAACACTTACATACATGCAAGAAACCAAAAATACTTAAACATAAAGATTATAAATGTTTAGCAACACAAGTTCTACGCTTAAAACAACAACACCTCAACACCCATGCCACACGATGTACTTCTCAAACCCACCAACAAGGGTTAAAACAATCTCCATCTTCCCAAGCGTTATCATACAAACAAATCGCTAAAGCAACCATCCGGCCTCCACTGGGTAACACCTCTTATAGAAAACAATATACACACACTAAGTGATGCGACGAAGCTGAATTTGCCTATAACCGGTTGCGTGTGCATGCGATTCCTAAAATTTCAACAACGGCCATCGGTTGCGTTGCTGCAGTAAAAACCAAAATTTAACAATTGCTTTGCTCTTCACTACATACCACACTAATTATAAATGATATTAATAATAATAATAATAATAATAAGAATAATAATGAATAATAATAATAATATTTGAGAGCAAAACAACCACATTTTCAACTACATTTAAATAAAGAAAAGAAATACACCCTTACTATATTTAGAACCGTACAGACATTCTTCAGTTTATCAACCCGCGCTACAAAGCCTTTCTTGCCTCAAATTCACATCAGAAATATAATAAATAATATTAAATTTGCTTGGATATTAAATCCAAATTTAGATGATAATGGAATCTTTCTACAGCATACATGCAGGAGATGCACGAAGACTAATTCCAATGCATTTTTTCAAGCGCATTTTTTCACATTGATGTGTTTGCCTCCAAAAAAATCATGATTTTTTGGCTCTTTTTGATTTGCTTTTTTTAATTTAAATTTCTTTGTTTTTTTTTGGATATTTAAGTGATCTAATTTCGCGCAAAAGAAAAATTAGAATAATAATATCATAGCAAGGCTACTCAGTCCTTTTCAAATTTCTACACTATAAAAATGTCAACAAAAGATCAAGTATAAACATTTTCTTTATTTCTGAATAATAATATAATTATCATTATTACAAAATACACTCTTTAGTGTCTGCTGTTTCATTGTGTCATAGACTATAGCCCCTATTTTAAGATTTTGAACTCAGACATAGGGCCTAGGGTAAAAATAATACGGCATCGCAACTTATTAAAAAATTTTTTACAATTATATTTCGCTTGACGTCACGATTCTCAAAAACCAAAAAATCAAAATTGAAATTTTTTCTAAAAATTCAAAAAATCCCCAACCTGCATACATCTCAACCCAACAAATAATGGTATATACCTTAATTACAACTAACGCCAGATATATGAATTCAATTTTTAAACATCATTTATAGAGCTTAAATAAAGATCGATGCCGACTTGGGAATCATTTGTAGTTTAAAGCTTAAAGCAATTAAATAGAACTTATCACACTGTAACCACCCTCAAATTTACAGAAAAATAATAACTCATAAAATAAAAAACGTATTAAAAAAAAAAAAAAACAGGATAATCACGAACAATATCTCTGAAAGCATTAATTTTTATTTTGACCTTCAATGGCAAAAAACTTTGATAGAGAGAAAAAATGACTACGCGTCATTAAATCTACAAACAAATCAAAAATCACAGTTAAACTAATACCACAGAACCAAGAACATATACGTAGTGCTTCTCACTAAGATACCACTACGTTCAGTTAACACCATATCGTGTGCCAATCGCATGTCGCCGATGTCTGACTGCTACGCCTCGACGATATATGGTTACCGACTATAGATAATAGATAGACAATACCGCACCGCATTTAAACCCAGCAATAGTATCATAACATTTATTCCAACCGAGAGCATAACAAGACAACTACACCTGATATAAAATCCCAAAGTTAATTTAAAATTTTACACTCCTCATACGAAGCGCAAAAATAATTAGCTGAAGCCTATTACATAAGACATCACAAACCTGACAATTACATAAAGTTTAACGTTTTGTCACTTATAAATTAAAATAATTATGAAATGCTACCTAAATTTAATAACTTATAATCTTAATTATCTTGTAAATAATTCACTCAATGTTAGAATTGAAACTCTGAAGATGTTCGAGGTTCACGGACGAAACCGCTCAGGAACTAATAAATATAAGTATGCCTCATACACTTTCTTTGTAAATTATTTCCTTGATAGACTAGTATAGAAAATAATTAGAAATTAGATAGAAAAATATTTCGCTGATTTTGACAGCCAAACAGTAAACTTATATAAATATAATAATCTTAATAATATAATAGTTAATAATAAATTATTATTATTATTATTATATTTTATATTATTTTTTATTATTATTATTATCTATTTTATTCATTTATTATATTTGCTAGACTTCATCAACTTTTTAGACAGGGTACTCTCCCGTGTGTCTTTCATGCAAAGTTCTAAGTTTATTTTTCCAAAATTATCATTAATACCATTGCACGGCCGCGCAGCGGGGGGCAAACCCCCCAAAAAAAATTTTTTTTTTTTTCCTACAAAAAAAAAAAAAAAAAAAAAGGGGGGGGGGGGCGGGGGGGGGGCAAAAAAAGGGGGGGGGGGGGCGGGCGGGCGGGGCCACAACCGGTGCCACCCTCAAACGCGGGGGGGGGGCGGGCGGGGGGGGGGGGGGGGGGGGGCGGGGGGACCCCCCCCCCCCCCAAAAAAACCCCCCGCAAAAAAAAAACCCACTTTTTTTTTTTTCCCCCGATTATCATAGGATGGTTTATCGGACCAGGTATCGGTAATAAATGTTAATTTATTTCCTTCAGCTGTTGCGCATACAAATTTTAAACTTCTTTTCGTAACTGAAGGCGCGTGATCTTTGTTAGTATACTATGTTTTCTTTCATTCATAATAAGGGCACTTTAATTTTTGCTATAGCGTGATGAACTATGTATCTAGAGACAGTAGCGAACCTCGTTATCTAACCGCAAACCGCAAAGGCATCATAACAAGTAGCAAAAAAATGCGCCCTTTTTTTCTTCACCAATCTGTTTTACTATAAAGCTTTTCAATGTTTGTGTTTCTATATTTCTATATTCTTATTTCTATTTGTATCTTTCCTTTTTTAGGCCTATATATTCTTAGCTTCTAGCACGTGCCAACCATATTGTAGAATACACCCGATATTTATTAGTACCTACCCCTAGGTTATTGGGAGGGAGTCCGAATTTGCGGTATTAGAAGTGCTAGAACTGCTTCCTTCTAGAGTTATTACCCCACACCCCCCTTTTCTAGTCTTTTTCTAGCATGACATGTCCTCGTCAGAACACGGCTTTAGAATAATAGGTGCTCTATCCCTAGGTTAAAGTACGGGGAAGTCGATTGGTAATATTAGAAGGTGCAGGTTGGTTCCTTCTATGAGTAGATATCCCCCCACCCCTTTCTTAAACCCTTCTAGTACGATATTACTATATGCGGAATTACAATCCGAATAATTTGTATCGATATAATAACATAAATCGACACTGACTGAATCGATTTCTGTGGTTTACACGGGATCGATTCACTCCTAACAAGGGTATTAAATATTACCCTACCCCCCTTTTCTAACATTTTTGTTTCTTGAGCTATGAAGGCGAGTTTTAGATGTGAGTATTTGTTATTGAGGTATGCCGGTCGATTAGCCGCTATTGCGGCATGGCGTTTCAGCCGTTGCGTTTTAGAAACGCAGCAACATGCGTTTTTCGTATGGGCGTACCTTCCTGTCAAAACCATCATGACGCGGTGTTCCAAACAGGTCAGAATGTCTCCAAAAATAAATTCCCGTAGTTACTTTCGCGAACGCCAGAGTCCCCATGGCCCGGGGGTCATTTATTGGCCAAGAAATGACACAAAAATGACACATCTTAGCAAAGAGGTGTTAGATCATCGTATCCTTCTTCAAACTGAAGATGTCTCTCCTTATATGTTCAAACATTGTTGTATCCAAGTTTCAAGTCGCTACTTCAAAGGGGGGGGTGGGGGTCCCCTCCCTCTAAAAACAAATGACTTAGAAAGCTGAAATTTGTCGGGTATATAGAAGAGAATAAATTGATATAGAGAAAGAAGGATAAAAGTATACCAAATATATAGGCGGCGGAGCCGAAGCTGATGGGTTGCGTGCTAGAATGAATTCTGGCTCCAGCTTACCATCATTAGAACAAATGAGGTGATAAAATTTAGAGTTCACAGCTACTCATTTTCGGGTTTTCAGAACCCCAAAATGGGTTTGAGGACCCCCCTCTTGAAGGGGTTCCCCCCTGAAAAAAGAAGAAAAAGCTTAGAAGAAGACGAAAGAGATGATATAGGAAGAAGAAGAAAAAAAAGAAAGTCTCGACATGGCGATTCAATGCTGATTGTATGGTAGTACCAGTACCGGGTACCGTGTGGAACCGGTGCGTGGCCGAATTAGTAAAAGTGTACTTAACATCTTGATATTAGTGTACTTATATATGTTTTTAATAACATAGATCTCATTATTTGAGGTTCCCAAAACTCTTAAATGAGTCTGAGAACCCCTCTTCAGGGTTTCTACTGAAAATAAAGAAGAAAAAGCTGTGAGGAAGATGCATTATGCTGAATCACGCGTTTCAATCTCTAAAAAACGATCGCCACAGGGTGGTAGACCGAACGCCGAGGTTACCCCGCGCCGCAGGGCGCCCCCCGGCCGGAAACGACGGCCGAGCGCCCGCAGAGCCGCAATATTACTGAGGGTAAAAAACTAATATGTGTTATAAACTTTGGAATTAGTTTGAGAATTTGTATATAATAGTAAGTCTCAGTAAGGTAAGCCGGTAATTGTTTTTGTGAAATTTTTAGAAAGACAACGTAATCTTATTTCGCAAGACTATTATAGCACCTTCAAACTAATGAATACGATATAATCATAGACCATTAAAAATACATTTGCAGCTATTAACTTATTGAAAATGATCATCGAACGTGAAACGCCTTACACAGTCCAGCGGTAGTCTTATGCTTTATTTCTACTGTAGTTATTACTGTTTCCAGTCCTATCCGAAAACACACCTTCTGTGAAAAAAATAACTTCATTAAACTTATGGAATATATATATATATATAATATATAATATATATATATATATATAATTATTAGTATTATATATATAATATATATAATATATATATAATAATATATTATAATATATATATATATATATATTAATAGAGAGAGGAGACAGGCGAGAGAGAGGATATGAAAGTTCTTTTTACTCATGCATGAAAAAATTTATTAAACAATTGATATTAAGTTACAATTTTACAAATGCGTTTACATAATGTATAAATAACTTTCACCTCCATCGCAAACATTCCTGAGGTTTCCATATGGAAATGTAACATATTCCCCAAGATATCTCATTTCTTATAGTTATTATTAGATAATTTATTATCCCTCTTCTTTGAATATTCAACAAGATCTTGATCGGTTAAAGCACGTGTTCTTGGAAGAAAATTTTTAATGGATAGGAATGGTTCTTCATCTTAAATCGTTCACATGGACTGTAAATTTTTAAACACATTGCTTGTTCACAAGATCTTGAATATTTCCATTCCTGTCGATGACATTTATCATACTTAATGTATATAAAAGGTAATAATATATTTCGACTTTTACTTTCTTAGCAGCTGATGCTCTTACTCTGTAACCATAGACATTTCAGCAGCATGCATATACAATGCGGTATTTATTGATGGATCACGTGGAGGTAAGGAGGCCTAGTCGAATCTGACATTATAATTGATACTATGATACCATGTTTTTAAAATAAACCAGCACCTTCGAATATATGTTATAAGTCCCATAACTATACCTTTTTAAAATATTACAGAACACAGCTATGGTTACGATGTTGGTTCTCAACGAATATCATATTCACAGCGTTTGTAACCAGCAATACTTTACAAAATTCGCGAGTTATAACACTGAATTTCCGGAAAAACTTATCTTTCAGCCTTAGTACCAATGTGAATTTATGAATCATTAACTTTTTACAGTTCTGTATATTTAAACTCTGGAAATATATATATAGTATATATTATATATATATATATATATATATATATATATATATATTATATAATATATATAATATATATTTATACTTAATATATATAATATTAATACTATATATTAGTTATATATATATATTATATAAGTTAAAGAAATTTAATTTAAATTTATTTCATTGTATGCATTATAAAAATATTGTAGAAACTACATAATCATTAACATACAAATTATTTAGCATCAAATAATTTATTGTGATTAAAACACATATTTTTAAAAAAACATATTAATGGAATAAATACAATAAACTCCACATAAAATTAGAGTTATATGGTGAACCAGGGTAAGAACATATTTTTATATAATTACTTATTATATAAAAATGACAAGGGATATAATTGATTATTTGCAAGTATAAAATTTAAATCCCAAAGAATCAATTCGGCATAAACAATGCCTTTATCCTAATAAACAGAAATCCAGGTTGTCCTCCTGTTGTAAGTGGGCGATGTGAAGGTTGAACACGAAAGCCAGTATCCTTCTCTAGTTTTACAGATCCTACTTCCTTATAGCGAAGACTCCTAAAACGAGGTTCGTTTTTAAACACAGTTTTATTTTTCTTCATTCATCTTTTTAATAATTCAAAATCACGTTGCGTACTCTGTTCAATTCAATGAGCTGAGATGTTCCAGATAACCAGGCATGGATTGTTGATTGTAGTAACTTCCACTAAAGAGAGACTTAACCCTAATGTCCCCTTTCTCAAAATGTTTAAATGATTAGCGTTACAAGCTGAAGGTCAGCGGTGAGATCGTAGCTTATAAATTACCTATCTTAGCGATCTTTCAAGAATCTATCCCTTCCCGCTGTCTTACATGACAACAGTTAGCTATTAGATCGTAAAAAAGGTCGTGAACAGAGGAGAATTGCGATCCATTGTTATAACATTTCATAGTCCCGACCGTAAAGTTGACCGTTTACATGTAGACTGAGACTCTAAGCCAAAAGGCTGTGATTTAAAGTGCATTTTTATAATTCCCTAGTAATGCTTCATGTTTCAACAATATCTATTATTACTTTCTGAGGCAGATTACCATTCACCATGTTAGGGATATTGATACTCAATCCCTGTCTAAAGTTAAACAACTTTGTTCCTCTCTTATAGGATACTTTGCTGTAGTGTTCAAGAGAGATTTTCCGAATTATCCAAATGTCTCTGGGGTAGTAATTTCACTTTTCTTAAAATTAATATAGTCTTCTACCAACTTGTAAACAGGTTCAAGACATACAGCCGTAGCAGTAGGTTTACTTTTATTTTGAAAGCGAATTTAGGATTTGAGCGGGTTAATCAATTTTAGTATCTACAGCTGGTAGGAATAGTTTCTTCTTGAGAAAGATTCACCGTTTAAAACGTCTGTTGAAACTTATATGTGTCCTTGTGGTTTTACCACTTTATCTATATGTGCCTTCTCAGTCTTTGAAACTAAAAAACCGCAAGGACTGAGTATGAGACTTTGTTTAGCATCGTTCGAATAATTATAAACTGTTCTATATAACTTCTACAAGGATAATTTGCAGCTGATGCATCCTAACGAAGTTTCATTGAATACACTTCAATCTGATTTAAAAACAGGTATACAGGAACATTGGATTCTGTTTATATACTATGTGATCGTCAGATGATGGAAGGTCTGTTCCATCGGGCTTCGTCAGTTTCGTTTCAATATAAAACACTTGGATGATTAAATATTGATCCGAAGACCTGGCTATATGACTCGCAGAGGACATCGGTCGTTAGGTATTGAATGATGGGTTTGATGCTGAATGAAATTGGTTCAGTTACAGACTATTGGGTGGTGTTCATCGAGAAGAGGATCCCAGTTCACTCTTACAGCAGTCTGCGACTAGAAGGTGGAGGAAAATGCATCTTGTCATGTTGGGGCGCTGATCGTTATAATGAGCGCATCGGTGATTGCTTTTCTTATATTCGGGTCACAGCTATGAGTGATATGTTTATGTAAAGATGCAGTTAGTTAATTAAATAGCAAATACTCATTACCATTTTTCTTTTGAGGTCTTTTAGTCTTAAACTTTAGTTTTAACACAATCATACTTTTTCCTGACCCGTCATCTTCGTCTTTATTTTGCGCTTACAATCATCCAACATTCTTCATCTGACATCTGTAATTCGCCTTTTTAAGAACTCGCGAGGGTTAGCTCCTGCGGCTATATCATGTAACGTATGCATCCCTGTTCGTATAGCTTTTTACCTATATATTTCGACTCCTCTTCTAAATAGAGGCATGCGCTTCTCCATTTAGAGAAAAATTCACCCAGTCCATACCCTCTTTGTATTTTGTTCCAAAATACCCTATCGTTATACATTATTAACGGAGCTTTTATCAAGCACTATCTTTACACTGCGAGAGTAAGTTTATGAATGAATAAATATAACTAACTACATCACTCATATATATAATCGTACACCTATCCTATTCTAGAAGGTTTTCTAACAGATATATTTTTATGGGGGGAAATATCGGGAGAAATTTTTTTTTTTTTTTTTACTTCTGTTTAAAAAACAAAAAAAAAATTAGGTCCCATCATGTTCATATGTTTTAAAGTGCTGTTTCTTTCTAATATAACCTTACACAATAGTGTGCGTCTGTGAATGGATACGTCTACCTTCGACATCCTTTATATGCATTCGCACAGACCCTAAATGTGAACAACTTGAGCATGGTAAGTAATATGAACATTAGAAAAGATATACCTTCCCTTTTTAGGAAAATGTTAAAACCACCCTTAAATAGGGCTGCTTTAGTTTCCCTACATACTGTATGGTCAACTATGGCTGTATAAACGTAAGCCATCCCCTATCTACTGTGTAACTCTCCGAAGAATGCAATATATATGAGAGTAAGTTTATCATTAGAGACTGTGTTCGAGCAGGTGGGAAGGTTCATTTATTTCCCACTATGTCTATTAGAACAGTAGAATGTTACTACTACAGCTTTCGTGTTCATGTACACATTTCCGAAACCAATCTGAATAGGATAAACACTTCAGGGTCTCTCAAATTCATTCCTGTTACCGATCTTAAAGTGATTAATACCCTGCCTTCCCCGGGATGGTTATTAATAATGTATATTAAATCTTTACATATCTTACTTACAGCAAACTGGGTGTTTAAATAACTGTGAATGTCATGGATTGAACGGTAATATTCTCGTTTTAACACAAATTTTCATAGAAATATTCCCGAACCTTTAATTGTCACACGTTTTTAAATCGGATGTGTTTTTATATTTTAATATATATTTCACATAATCTGCAACTCTATACACCATTATTCAATGACGTGCCTGAGGGAGATTTTCAATATTTGCGTTTTCAAATATCATTTCGCACAGTCCACCTCAATAGAGACTCTGTTAAGTTGGAATAGGATTCATTACTCGGTTTGTAAACTGAAACCTTTATTATCCAGGATGTAGATCCAAAGATGCCGAAGATTTTTAGTTAAATAGAAATATCTACACTCTTCCATGATTAATGACTAATGATTAATGATTAATGATTTCACTGACTTTTATATATGAATTAAACTTTAGGATAGCCCACCCATTTCACAAGTATTTATTTTTACCCCTACCTTTTGAACCTAATATTTTTTCATTTCTATACATCCTTTTTCATCTGAATTACGTATTTTCTGTATTTCTTGTTTATAAAATCCTCCTTTTATGAGTTCCCCATCTAAGTCTTTGAGATAATATAATTTCAACCCTCTAGGAAATCTTTTATACTATCACCTTAAATAAACTTCTCTAGACCACCCGCTTCATATCCTTTCCAAAACCTGTTCATCAGCTTCTAACACTCTGATAATATCATTCAGTTTATAAGGATTTATCTTAATTTTACACCTCGTGTGGTTGTTGTTGGATCACCGCTGGTGTATTCAGCATTCCTAAAGGAGTTGTCTTTATATTTCTTATGAAAAGACTCACGATATGAATAAGCTAAGTCATCGAGTATGTCAATATACTTAAAAGTGTTCATCTAGTAAAGTATCTATGCATCGTTCTTTAATTGTCACGCTGAACTCTTTCTACATATCAGCTTTATTTATGGAAAATATGTTAAAATGTATATCTTATATCGTATTCAGTTATAATTTCCTGAGAACTCTCTACCTAGAAATTCGCTTCCCCTATCCGTGCAAATCAGTTTTGGATATACTATCATCATCCCGTTATTTCTCTCACTGCAGCCGCCATTGTTGATTTTTATCTTTTAAAGCTTTTAACCGATAAGTATCTAGAGTATACGTTAATAGTATAAAAAGTATATATTGAAACCTTCATTATAAGAACTGTAATTAATCATTTCCGTTAAATCTAATTGCCAAAACATTATCGAAGGTGATGTGCTATGTTGTCCGGGTAGGTAATTTTCGACGGACCGGTTTATGTAAAGTAAAGCATCTTCCCCTCTAAATATTCTTTCAACTCTTTTTTCTCAGTGTTTGGAAACTTTGCAGCGAATCTAGAGACCTCAAAACTATTTGGTTCTCTCAAGTTGAAGTAATACTTTATCAACCTTCGCCTTCGCTTCCATGTTGATTACTGACACAAGTTAAACATTAATATATATATATATCTATATATATATATGATATAATATACTAATAATATATAGATATAGTATATATATACATATATATATATCTTACTAAAAAGGGAAAAAATTAAAAAATGTATATTTTATGTTAATATATTAACATTTCAAAATAAAATAACATCATATATAATAATATACTATATATATATATAATATAATATAATATATATTATATATATATATATAATATATACATATATATATATATTATATATACTATATATATATTATATATATTATATATATAGATTATTATATATTATATATAATATTATAATATATATATAATATTTATTAATAATATATATATATTTCTCTCT